>JAHWFP010263369.1:77134-92228 GCA_023313725.1 Lithobius niger | reverse complement strand
GAGGAAATTTTTGTTCGTATCTTCTGTACTACCTCCCCCCCCCCATCCCAAAAGCAAGAGTTTTTTCTTTCTTTACACCGTCTTTCGTTACAAAGCGCAAAAATCACTAACTCTGGGACTTGCGAGATAAGAGCAAAACTAGTGTTGGGCGGAACCAGAAATTTTTCAGCTGGTGCCGGTACCAAGCTTGGTACCCCAGTACTTGGTCTTCTCCGGTACTTCAGAATGATGCAATATCTGGTATTCTAGTGCTGTGGTCCCAATACCCGATTTTTAAATAACAAATTTTATTTAAAAATGTGTTTTGATTTAGTTTTTTTATTAAAAAAAACCCCCCCCCCCCTCGTTTGATTTAAGCTTAATGCATGTTTCATGACATAGGCTATTAGAAAAAAAAATCTAAAATTTGTAGTTAACACGCTATCCAAGCAAAAAAGGAAATATAAACAATCGCTGTTGTAGCATCAAAGCAAATATGGCTCCTCTTTTTTTTTGCATTGTTTAGAATTCCAATTTTACCATTGTTTAAATCTGTAACTGATTGTTCCACTGTTTGATTTGATTTGAGCTTACAGGCCTATTGCACGAAGTGCTCAAGCTATCAAATCTGACTGTGTTGGAGCCCTACAACACAAGGACTAAATGAACTAGCATTATAATTTTACCCCCTTTTTCATATTAAAACAATACCGGTATTGAGAACTGGTTTGCCGCCCAACACTAGGCAAAACACAAGAAAAAAACATAACTGGTTCCACAGCTTTTCCCTAACTTTGATAACGAACTTGTAGCTAGGGAAGGGTAGATGCGAGATTTACACATGCATCTATTACCCACACAGTATGTAACAAATGTATGTCACAAATGAAAGGGCAAGTCATACACAACAAACTGAGGCCTAAAAAAAACAATACCTTTGGTTCCTATAACCCGACCATACCTAACTTTTTTTCAGACTTCGGCAACCCTAAAAGTTTTTTTTTAGGCCTACACAGAAGTCGATGTAAACTAATGTGGGTTTATGCACAAATTTAGTGTATAAAAAAAGTAAAAAAAAAATAAATAATGTCCGGCCTACTGACCCTTTTTTTTTTCGCAAATGTTACAGAACCAAGACTTTTTTTGTTTAGGCGTGATGAAAACCTTCCATATGTACACACATCCGGAAATGCCTCCTTTTTCGAAAAATGTCTCCTTTCCAAGATACCTGTGCACATCCAAAATCCAAAGCGGCCTCTTGCCTGACATGTAAATGCGTGAGCAACCTTTCCAATTCAGTTACAACTTCGTTTTATACCCCGTTCCCAGCGCAGGCTTTTAATTCGGAATCGAATTCCGAATTGAGATAAATGCGAGTCGAATCCGGATTAGTTTGCTAGACCCCGTTCCCAGCGCAAGAGGGAAAGCGGGGCAAAAAGGGGTTAGTTGTTAGTTTCTCAACCGCTCACCAGAACACGCCATTGTCGCTTAATTAGCGGATTCGTGCTTTGACTAACACTCACACCGTGGCGACACCAGCCCATAAATCGTTTAACTTTTTTAATTTTCAAATAATAGGCGCCGGCAGTCGTAGAAACTCCCCTTTAAAATTAGTGTGTGCTTCCTTTGTTTATCGCGAGGCGTATTTGAGTAAACAGAAAACGAACACGATGCCACCTGGTGATGAAATGTTGCTAATTCGGAATTCGACCTACATTTGCGTTCCGAGCGCACGCTCAAGTGAAGTGAAGCGAAGTGAATCGTGTTCGATCCACCAACCGATGCGGATTAGTTTAACTCGGATATGATCCACTTTACCTCGGATGTGTCCACACCGTTCCCAGCGCATTTAGCATTTAATCCGCATATATGCGGATATATGCGGGTTAAAGATGCGCTGGGAACGGGGTATAAGTCAGTCTGTAACTATCGATACGGGACAGAGAGTGAGGCACCTAAACCTGCTCAGTAGCTCTGGGGCACCTCAATAAAACCTAAATTGTGCGATTTGATTTGCGTAGTACAGTCAAGAACCAGTAAGGTACAGACTGAATGTCGCTAAAAACGTCAAAATGCCAGCTGATACCCTGGCTAATTATGGTTTCTATTGCCTACACGAAAATATTTATTTACCTGCAATTTAGGGGGGGGGGGGATGAGGCTTAATGGCGCGTCGACAGCTTGGTCATTAGCGCCAAACCCGCAATTTTTTAGCATTCCTTCCTCAAAAGCAACTCGAGAGTGTTTATAGGTCTAAGCCTGGCCAGCTCGGTAGCCTCTTACTCAGTGCACATGCACGACACACTCCTCCCTTACAGCCTAAGCCAGGGGGTCTCCAAACTATGGCCCGGAGGCCAGATGCGGCCCGCGAAAATCTTTTGTCCGGCCCGCGCTTTGTTTTTATTATATTGCGGTTTTTCAGTGGTTTATCCTTTTGAAGGTATATTTTCTGTTTCCCTGAGTGAAGCGAAGGTTACTTTTTCGAAACTATGAAGATCTCGACTTCTTTCAGGAATGGCTGATGAGCATCTGCATGCATTACTTCGCATTGCAGTTTCAACTTTTAAATCTCTACATCGATAAATTGCTAAGTGAGAAGTAAACCCAGTTTCCGTTTCCAACAATGGTACCTGGGGAATGATGGGGCTTTAGTGAGCAGCAACTGTACTTTGGGAAAAGGGGTGGAAAAATACTGTTACTCTTAATTTGCAAAAACACAACATAACCAGTGTTTGGTATTGGTTCAAGGTCACTCCTCGCTACACTTGGGGGGGGGGGGGGCCCCCCCACCACTGGAACCCAGTAGGAATAGAAGAAAAAATTCGACCCGCGAAGATAAGTAACTGTGCTGTCTGGCCCTCAGTTTGAGGACACCTGGCCTAAGCGATGGAGCTGGACCATTCCTCATCTTTCGTATCTCACATTGCAGCACACCTCGTCACTTAAGGTCGTGGGGCCACCATGATGAATACCCTAGAGCTCCGAGCTGGCACCTCGTGCTGATGAAGGAAGGCCAGGACCGTCTTTACGACTAACGTGAACACTCGTGATGCGGCAATGATTCCAAACGGGAGGCAAGTGAATTCGTAGACCGTTCCATCGTAGAGAAAACGTGGTGAACCGAAGCGAGGAGTTGTACATGAAGATAAAGAGACCGCAAGATCTATGAAGACTGTCCAGTCGCCACGAAGAAGGGAGTGTCGTATGGTTTCGACGGTCGCTATCTGAAAGTGGGGGTTCTTGATGAATTGGTTTAGCGGTCGGAGGTTGAAAATAAAACGAAGATCGCCAGTCTTCTTAGGACAAAGAAAAATCCGACTGTATAATCCCGGCTGCTCTGGAATGGGTGCAGTCCGTATAGCATCTTTTGCTAAGAGCACCGAGATTTCGGTGGTAAGATATTTCGTTGACAGTGTCGCTTCTGGCAAGGAGGGGACCGTAGTGGAGGCGACCAGTAAAAAAGACCGTAGTGGAGGCGACCAGTAAAAAAGAGAAAGCCTTGGGACAGGCACGGACTGGGAATTGAATTTCTACCGGGAAACACTCAGAGAAGCCCCTCTTACCGTGAGGCCTTACTAACCCCCCCCCCCCCCCCCAGAAAAAAATGTGTCCAGTGTTAGCGGATAAAATTGTGACGTATTCCATAGGCAAAAAAAATATATAATGCTGCACATTGACAACAAAGAAATTTTTTCAGTTTGGAACTACTTTTGGAATCTTTTACACAGCCTACCTTAAATAAAGTTTCTTAAGGAGTTAATATCTAGACTCTATAAACGCATTTATGATATGATCGCTGTCAAATTTCATCAAGCTTTCCCTTTCACAAGCCATTAGCAGTAATGACTGAAGCTTTAAAAAAGTTATTAAAACATTACTTTTTCTTTTTTTTTTATTTGTTGGGGGGGGGGGGGTTTGATCAGGGGGGCCTGATCAAAGGGCCCACCGGAAACTTCCCGAAGGGCCAGTTCGTGCCTGCCTTGGGATATAATGGAGAGGACCGTCTGGTCGGTCAGGATTTCTTGCGAGGCTGGGAGGAAGAACCGTATATGATCGCTCATCGGCGGCGGGAATACATCTCCTTAGCCCGAAAAAGTTCTTGAAGAGACTGAAAATCCGAGTCCGAGCTGGGCTGGCCGCAAGGGATCGGAGAGGTCGTGGTAGTATTAATGGTCGGGCCAGTGACGACCGGAGGATCAGACTGTGATGGTCCAAAGGCAGGGACCGTAGGTGATAAGAGAGGCCACTAGCAGCGACTGAGCCCCGAAAGTGGCAAGCAGCGAAAATTCAAAGGAGGGTCATCAGGGAGTCCTGAGGAGCACCTTTGCACGAGGCATATAAGGCAACCGATGAGCAGGATGTTCCAAAACGAAGAGGGCACAGAGCTCAACCAAACAGGTCGAGGCATAGAGAAGGAAGATGGAAGCATATACTTTCGTCTGCATTTATATAGCGGAGGCGGCGCATTCGCATGGGGTAGCGATGCCAGACGATCCAAGCACTTTAATCTCTAGATCGCACAGCAAAAGAAGGAGAATGCTAAAAATCAGGTAATGAATATTTTCATGGCACATAGAAACTTAGAAATACCAGGGTGCAGCCAGGTCGATTTCTGTTTTTGTTGCCCAACAGATAATTATATACATTGCCTGGTTTTTCTTTATATCAGTTCCTTCCTTATGAAGGCTCAATCCCTAGCGATGAAAAGTTGGCTTCCCTGCTGTGCTCGTAGCTCCATTCTGTGCATGCACGCGTGCCACTATATAAAGCTGCCCGAGTCTAGCTGGCTTCATCTGTCTTCCACTCAGGTTTACCTTGGCGACCGAGAGGGGAGGCCGGGCGGGTGAGGGTAATGTATGTTTTTGGTTAGGCAACAAAAACGGAAATCGACCAGGCTGCTCCCTGGTTTTTATTCTAAGATTTTATTGCCGATGAAAACGTATCTTACTAGCAAGGCTGGTTGAAGATAGCTTTTGTTGCCTATACGAAAATATCCATTACGTGTTTTTCATTTTAGCACTCTCCTGGGTTCTCACTGGGTTCTCATTGCTTCTTCCAGAGAAAGAAAGTTGGCTTTCCTGCCAGTCCCGTAGTTACTCCACTGCGCATGCGTGGACGCAGTCCTCACTATTTAAACGCTGGAGCAGCATCGATCCACATCTCTTTTTTATAATACTCTCAATCGTTACCAAGGCAACTTGAGAGGGGAGGAAGGGCGGATCGTTTCGAAAAACAGGTATATTTTCGTATAGGCAACAAAAATTATCTTCAACCAGCCTTGCTAGTAAGATACGATTTTGGTTGCCACAAAAATCTCTATTACCTGTTTTTCATTTTAGCACTCAATAGACTTCGTCACAGGTGGTGGGCCTTGGTGACGGGTACCCTGGCTACGGACTGGCTACCTTGAAGTCAACCGACTCAATGAACCTGAATGCAACCGGAGCCAGAGGTAAAGCAGTTCCTGTGTAGGTTGTGAAAGGTTCGCTGTTGAAACCAGTCGGTGTAGGCGCATCGTAAGCATTGGTTGTTAACAGAACCGGACTGGATGCGGAAGGGTCCATCGGAAGGAGTGGTTGCAAAACAGGTCCTGGGGTAAAGGATAAAGGCGACTGGAACCCCTAGGGATCGTTGAAGTGGTCACAGTAACAAAAACTATCCTAACCTAGTCTTGTACTGAAAGTGACGGTACACTCGGACCAAAAAGGAACCGAAGCAGTGTGTCGGATGCAGAATTGCGTTGCATCCGGAGGAGGCAGCTGAATTTGTGGCCGGTGTTGGATAACATGAACAGTAGGAAGCAGTGGCGAATCCAAGTAGCAGGCGTTAGGCCTGCTGTTACACCGGTAGAAAGGCCATAAGCAAGACCGACCATAGTTCCGTGAAAGACGGGGACGAGCTGGATCGTAGATTACTACGACTGGAATGGTGCCCGAGCGCATGTGTAACAGAAGGGGTATCCCTGCCAACCGAAATGGGTTGAGACGACCCAGTCTTCGGGAGCATCTGCTGAGGATGCTCAGGAAAATGCAGTTCATTGTGGATGACACATGGCGGGGAAATGGCAAGGGCCGGACAGGTGAGTCGATCCTGACAGAAAACGGAGCACCAGCGGTTAAGCTGGTGGAGTTAGACAAGGTTGGAAGGGGAAGCACCGTCGTACGAAGAAATATGACGGCTGGACGGCATCCTTCTAATGGACAATCCGTTGGAGGATTGCAAGGAACAGCCGGCACGAGGAAGGCAGGGACCCGAGGCTGGGCAGTGATAACTCCTCTTGTCCGGGAGATGATGTCATCACTAAAGGGAACAATGTGGGGCCAGGAATCGAAAGAGCGGCGTAGGAGAAGATAAGGGACCGGCGCAGCGGTTAGAAGACGCAATCTGTGTCCAGCATTAGGTGAGGGCATGTTCCAAGAAGAAGATGAAGCGCGGATTGGTGTCGGCAAAGAGATTGACACGCCGGTCCGTTCTTGGTTTATACAGCTACTGACATCAATGTAGCATGGGTAAATTCCGATGAAGAGCGGATGGACGGGGGTGATCTGGGGATCAGAAATGTAGGCTGAGGTGGATCGAGATTCCTACATGTCGGTGGCGAATACCGGCCGTATGCCTGACAGAGACGGGTAAAGGATTGTGGCTCTTGACGTACTAAGACGGGTATTGGGACCTAGACCCGATTGTACAAAACGGAATGCGAGTAGGATCAGGAGATGATGTAAAGGGGCCGATCTAGGGACCAAGACCAACCTGGTTATAGATGTGTAGGGAGGATATGCAGTTCAAACTGGAGATAAGGCAGGCAGATAGCAAACCGTGGCCTTCAAGCATAGTGAAACAAGCGCTGGGTCTGGTGTTGAAGGTATTGCAAGGACTATGGGACTAAGTCTAAACAAGGACTGTTGTCGGAGGTTAACAAAATAACAGCTCCTGTTAGCAGTATCACAGTAGGGAATAAGCTTGGAGAATGGCGTGCGGCTTGTGAATGGAAGTGGGACAATTGGTAAGGTCTCGCATCGATCCTCGGTGCCGGAAGGCAAGCAACTGGAACCGGTTGGAGGGGTACCGGCATACATGTAAAATGTACCAAAGTCTCCGGTATCCAGAATGTAAAATTATCTGATGAAATGTGCGTTTTTACGTGAAAGTGTACATCAAATTACGTGATTTGTCAGATTTTGTCTGATGACTGATTTTGTCGGATATCCTAGATACCAGGATACGGTAGATTTTGCATGCACGGGTACCGGAACGGAGTGTAAGTGAGGATTGTCTTAGATGGCTGATGTGGAAGTAGCGCACACAACAGGTAGTTGTTACAAAGAGGGATGAAGAGCGTTTGTGACGGTGTGGAAAGATTACAGGACGCGACTGCGAAGGCGCATTGAGGAGTGTAAATAGCACAACCGCACGTGACGATAGTGGAGAATACGAGAGCAAAGAAGCTGCGTAGTCCTGGTACGGAAAAGTTTAGGATGGCGGACTAGAAGAGGTTACATAGTCTGTGATGTACAGGAGGCGGAATACTGGAGCTGACAACAAGGAACGGGGACCGCAGATAAGAGGAGCTTGCTATCACCATGTGTATAGGGTGTATTGGGAAGGAGAGTGGGCTTGCGAATGGCGGTTGCGCTTGTGCCTTGGTAAGTGTGGTAAGTGGCCGGACAGATACTTCAAACTGCAAATGAAGCGTCCATGAATGGGGTAAGACGGACGATAGGCCTCAAAAGGTAAACCAGGAGCAGGTTGCCGATTGATGGGTAAGGGGTGCCCATATGAGGAGGTAAGCGGGGTGCAAAAAAGACTAAAATACCAGGGGCCTGCACCTGGTTGATTTTAGTTTTTAGTTTGGTAACTGAAAAATATGTTACTTTTTTTATAGCAGTTTCCCCCCTTTTGAGCTTAAATTCCCTAGAAGTTTGAAGGTTGGCTTCCCTGCTGATCTTGTAATAGTTCTGCGCATGCGCAAGCTAGGGCTAGTCTATATAAGCAGACTGTGCACGCCGAAGTTCATCATTTCTCCCGTATCAAGAACCTAGTTCATGGAGGGGAGGCAGGGCGGGATGAAAGGTAATGTATATTTACAGTAATAAAAACTAAAATCAATCAGATGCAGGCCCTGGTATTTTAGTCTTTTTAAAGCCGATGAACTAGAAGGAGGGACTAGGTTGGAGTTTCCTGCCTTACGAGCCAGCGCCCCCAAGGAACCAGAAGACAACCTTTAAGCCAAAATCATACCCACAATGGAACATGACAGCCGACAGAGGCAAAGGGTCGAATGTATCGTATAAGTGGGAGGTTGAGGGTGTGTACTGTTAAGGGATCGTTCTTCAGCCTGGAATAGAGGACGGTTCAGTAGTAAGGTGTCTTACATCGTGTGGGGGCCAAGGTAAAACAAGTAGTATTACATCAAACCTGCTCACCTTGTTGGGAAGGGAGCTAAAGGATCTTGAAGAGTGACACTTGAATGAAGACTAGAATGGATGAAGGTGCACACAAACGAATGATGGAAACTGTGAGGTCGAACGTAACATCGTAATCTTGGTGATGACATGGTGAAAAATGAGAGAACTAGACTCGGCAATGGCAAGAGGAATGTAGCTGGTGAGGGATCGAGTTAATCGGTGCTAGTGCAGGTCGTGGGATGTGGTCGAGGCAAATATTTGGCGAAGATACATAATCCGCAGGTCTCCTGGGTGATGAAGAGGCCAGTAGAATAGATGCTTCGCAGGTCCAAAATAAGGCAGAATGTGGAAAGTGAATTATTGTAAGATGCGGAAACCGAAAGCTGCCCTCCTGGCTAGCGATCGGCATAGGGAACATGGGGGATCGCGGGAGGGTAGTGCAGAGTGGGGATCGATGCCATGAAATACTGGAACAAAGTCCGGTGAGTCGTCATATTGCCATACAGAGTAGCCGGAGATGGCGGGAGTGTTTTTTGATGCTGTGTCAGTCCGAGTAAGTAAATGGGCTTCTGAGGTGAAGAGAGGCGGATCGGAGGCTGGGGAATGATGGGATGTCGCAGTTGCAGAGGGATCTATGAATGGAGAGGATAACGGAGATGGCGCGGCGCCATGTAGCACGGCAACTGAAGGGGAAGGGGAAGGGTATAAGGGGTACGATGTTTTGCCGGGTTTGTATAAAAAGTAATCGAGAACGATTCCCTCGACAGTTTGAGAAACACAGGAAGAGGGATCACAGAGAGATCGGGATCCCCACAAAATGAGGGATCGTGACTCATGAAAATAGGATCTGGAAAGTAACAGGAATCGTGAATGCTCTCCTCTTGAGGTGGAGGCTCCTGTAAGGCTTTGTTTATGGATCGCGCGCAACGCCTAGAGAGGACGCGTGGCGCGGCGTTTGAAAGGAATTTTGCTACTTCTCCGCGTCCGCTTGTTTGTTTACGTCAAAAGCTCACGCGGGAAGGCACGAGCGAATCGTTCATCCCGCGCGCGGTCTCCCGATCTGTTTGAGTTAGAAAAAAGCCGCGCACCGCGTACGTGGGCCGCGGTAGCCAGGTCTGTTGAGTTGCACTCTGGGATAGGAAAATGGCGGACCCCGTGTTGCCGCTTACGAGCGGCCACTTCGCTGGTTTCCGTGATGCAAAAGCCTGCCCGTAATTTAATAATTGGCACGTGCTTGTTCTAATACAACAACCGCCAAGCTTCTCGTGCTGTTATATTGTGTGGCTTGCGCCACATTGTTTGATTCGCATACCGTCGTATATTGTCGAGTGAGCATCGCGTTTCTCTTTAAGCTTCCGCTCAAAACGGCCATAAACATAAACGCGTTTTCGAGCTCGCGGGCCGCGGAGACAACAGCCAACACGCGGCTGGGCGAACTGCTTGTTTTTCTTCACCGCGTAAGCTTTCGGCATCCGCTTAGTCGTTGGGTTTTCTCCATGAACGCAGCCTAAGGCAGCAGGAATCGTGTCAAGATGAAGCAGAGGTGTTTAGGAGAATCAGGCGCTAGTGAAGTGCCTGCATTAGTGGATCGTTGTTGTCATGTCGGAATGCTAGAGAACCAAGCCGATGTGTTACCGGTAATCGGGGGTGCCTTCTGCTTAAAGGTACGAAGTGGAGAGTCTATAAAGCTATGAACTTGTAAACCAGTGAGTGGACCGCTGACTGAGGAGGGGCGGATCGGATGCCCAAAGAGGAGCGAGAAAATAAGTCTAAAAGAGAAACCTGTGTGAGACGAAGGTAGTTTAGCAGCCGTCTTACGAGTCATAATCCACAGCTTGAGTCATGTATAATGTTGTTTTTGTGCAAGCAAGTTCCTCACTAAGGGAACGTATGTCCCCGGAGGGACCCATCTGGCTGGTGGGAACCGGCGAAGAAGTTAGTTTCACAATGTTTTTTTTTTTTTTAAAGGGGACCGCTAGCACAAGTTGGAGCGGCACGAATGCTATGAAATGATCGTGAAGATAGGCCTGGTGGCAAGAGTCGAGTAGAAGAAGATGCCTTCTTAGCAGCAGCTCTGCGAGTCTTGGCTTGTAATTTGAGCCTGGCAGGAACTTCCCTCGCATGAGCGAGGTCCTCGCTGAGGGATTCTAAGTCACGTTTTGGCGCAGGTTGGCTACAGGGAACTGGAGAAGAGGTAACCGTGTCATGCGGTAGAAGGGGAACCGTGGGGTCGGAGAGAAAGGGATCCACCAGTGGCAACTGGGAATCGAGGGGTTCAGGAACCGTCATGAGTTCGAAAACTTTAACAGCTTCGGAAGCCGGTTGCGTCGGGGGAACCGGGGACGAGGATTGCGGAGGGCAGACCCGTCTTTGGGAGTGCTCTCTGTTCTAGGCGTGACTAGGCAATCGGCGAGTAATCGGGAACCGTAGAGGCAACCGGCAATCGGAGGGTAATCGAAAACCGTAGAGGTCACCGGGAACAGAGTTCTTAATTTCGGAGCAGTATAAACAGCGTGCGTCGTAGAGAAGAAGGGGTCGCAATGTAGAAATCAAAATTCGTGCTTGACGCTCTGATTGAAGGAATACGTATACCATTGCGGGTGCAACCGCAAGGTGGGATGCGAAGAGTGGGGGGGGGGGGGGGGACCGCTGCCTAGTCGAGGGACTGTTGCACGAGGTAAGAAAAGGCAATCGGGAACCGTAGAGGTAATTGGGAACAGAGTTCCCCATTTATGGAATGATGTGAAGTGCGTGTTGTGGACAAGAAAGCTGTGAGGGCTGTTCAGACGTTGGATGGCATCGTAGAAAGAGGAAAGTCGTAGCAAATCTAGTGGAATGCATGGAGGAACGTAGAAGCAGCAATGGAAAACGTGTTGAAGGGTCCAGACTAGGATGGTAATCTGGAATCGAACGGTTAAAAGTAGGGTCATCGGACAGGGGAATCGAGCTGGAGGCTGTGCAGAAACGTGTGCAGAGGGTTGCAGGACGGAGAAGAGTCGCCAGGTTGCATCCAAAGCGAAGGTGCATCGTGAGATAACGACTAGCAGGAACCGATGTATCGATGACAAGGAGAGGACGGCAGGCAGAACGTGGTTCGAAACAGGGCCCCGACCGGGTGTATGGGCCCAGTCCAAGCTGTGAGGATCGTGACAGGAAAACGGAATCGAACCGAGCAGAGGTCCTACAAAGATGATGCGTAGTGGATTGCAACGTGGAGGGGCCTGAATTGTGCAGGGTGCTTGTTTCATGGAGGCTGTGCAGACACATGCACAGGGGGTAGAGACCGTCGATTGACTATGATGCATGCATCGTGTACGAGGTCGGGGTGTAGGTTCGCGTTGGGAACCGATGTGCCTACAGAATCCATCATCTTCAGCTGCCAATAGTGACACGGGAAGAATCTTGATAGAAGAGGCAAAGGGGCCCAAGGCTGGAAGCTGAGGCCTGGTTCCAGCCTACTGGCAGTGGTGGGATGAATCCCCAAGCAAGAGGAACCGAACTAGGTCCAGATAAAAAGCTCGATGTGCAAGTGGTAATTAACGTTAGTTGCAGAGGTAGGGGGGGGGGGGGATTGAGGCTTAATGGCGCGTCGACAACTTGGTCATTAGCGCCAACCTCAGTCACAGTGCAGTGGTCCGGGTTGCCACTGCACCACACATTACAGAGACGTTATTCAAACCCCTAATCTAAATCTTGTCATACATCTGTACCTCCTGCAAAAATTGAAAAACACCGGACAGGAGGACAGACTTAGAGGTAGATATCGGTTCCCAAACCCGAGGGACGTGATGAGGAAGGGGACCGGAATCGACGTCGTCGCAAGTGGAGTGGAACAAGCAAGCTGCAAAGATGCAGCCCTAGTTGTGCCGATTAAACCACGGTTACGCTGGGCACACCCTCAACCATTAATAAATGGCAAGGGGCACAGGAACCGGGATCGTTTGGCGAAGATTGACGTTCCTCCCTCTGGTTGGGGGGGGGGGGGGACCAAATCCCCCTCCCCGGGATCGCTGAACGAAGTGAGGATCGGTGAATCCATATGCTAGTAGCTCTCGTGCTGATACTGTGTGAGGGGAATCGGCGGTTGAAAGAACCGAGGCCGAAACCAAGGCAAGCGGATCACGGGCCGCTGAAGGATCGTTGATTACAACAGGTATTTCCAAGGAATCGGGAACCCGAAATGACAACTGGTGAGTCCATGTGGACCTAAAGGAATCGACGTCTTGGAACGGTGCATCCGTTGTCATAGAAGGTAACCGGGCAATCGACGACAGGGGTCGAGGGATTCCGTTTGTATCGACGTGGTGCTGGTTGTGAAATATGAAGACGACAGAGCAGGGGACTCTTCGGCTGAAGGTCGCAAGAGAAATGATGAAGTTCGGCTTGCGCAGTCTGCTTATATAGACTTGCCCAAGCTTGCGCATGCGCAGAACTATTACGAGCTCAGTAGGGAAGCCAACCTTCAAACTTCCAGGGAATTTAAGCTCAAAACGGGGGAAACTGCTACAAAAAAGGTAATGTACATTTTTATCGGCTACAAAAACGGCTGATTTATCCGAGAGGGTTTCAGACGGCAAGGTGTTGGCAGTAAACACGTTTAAAGACGGTGTGAGCAGCCCAACGGTGGTCGCGGGGGCCGAAGGACCTACTAGTACCGAGCTTCAGGACGTGGTGGGGCATGAGATACCGAGATGACTGAAGACGCCGGGTGTTGAGCCAGGGAGACGACCAAGTGACGATGCGAGTGTCGACCGGAGGGGAGGTCCATTGCGAACGAAATAGTTGAAGGTGTGAGTATGCGAATGGTGAATGGGTCAGCAAATGACGAATGACGTGAGAGATCATGCATGTGAGCGGTGAGCCAGCGAATGGTGAATGGGTCGAATGGTGAATAGGCACTGTCACTTGCCAATGACGAGTGGGAAGAAACGGCACATGGCTTGCAGATGGAGTGGCAGTGTTCGGCCTAGAAGGCGTTGAACGGCGAATCGATCCAGGACTGGTACAGGCGAAGGTAGCGCAGCAGAGATCGTGTGCTGTGTGCGGTGACGAGCGCAGTGACCGGTGGAACTCGACGTAACGATAAAGAGGTGACGACAGGTGTGTTGCCGCGTGACCGGGAAACAGGGACGATCTGATGAACTTGCTGTAGCTAATGGTGAATGGGATGCGAATGACGAATAAAAATCAAGATGGCAGGTAACAGGAGCGAAGTGGCTAAGCTGGTGGCTGGAGGAAAAGAGATGACTGGCTACCCACGCAACACCATTTATGGAAGGCATCCGCATGCTGGACCTGCGCATGTGCAGGTGGGTGTCTGAGCTGGGCGTTCACAAAAGTTTTGATTCCTCCAGGGTAAGAATCATCCAGGAACTGAATGCAATCAAATTTACAGGTAGTGTATATTTTCTGATCGGCAACTAGAAAGATTTTTTGAAAAAGTGTTATGAATGAAACTTGAAAATGCAATTGGCAACTATTGTCGCTAGTGATGTAGCGGGTAGGGATTTTGCCGGGTACCCTGCCAAACAAAAATCCATCAATCAAAGAAAGAAGGAGGAAATTAAATGGCTTTCCAAAAATAAGTTTTTTTCCCCCCATTTAAAAAAAAAAAAGGTAAGAGGGACAAAACAGTACACAAACTTCCGTTGCCTAGCAATCATGAGCGCGTTCATTAGCGAAGAGATAGTGAAGGAGGTGAAGTAGAGAGAAAGAAAGAGGAAAACGGTCTTAACCCTTTGAGTGCTAAACCCGAGAAAATCTCGGGCCAAACACAAGCACAGGTTGAAGTATTAAAAACAGAGTCCTTACTACGCGCGAGATGGCCAACAATGCAGGAATGACAACAATACTATGTTCCCTTAACAAGCCAACTCTAGAGACGGCCGTGGCAGAGTTGGTAGAGGCGTGTGCCTCACGTTTAACAGCTCCTTCAGGTTGCTAGTTCGAGCCACGTCCAGGTTACCCCTACTTTTTTTGAGATATAAAAAAAAACTCAGCTCTCAAAGGGTTAATTTTAGCTTTCTCATCGGCAATATTTTCGCAAAATACGGGCGCTTATTGTAGTAATTTCCCGGTGCCGTGTACCGGAATTTTCAACTACCCGGCCGGGTACCAGGTACCTCCAAAAGTGGCAGTGTAGGCCGTGTACCGGTACCAGGCATATCCCTAAATGTTGCCTATAGACTACTCGTACAACAAAAGTGAGGGTGCCTACCAGTTTTGGGTTTGACTAAAAAAAAAACCATTGCTCACATCTGAAAAACTGCAAACATAAAAATGTCGTTCGCTCGCATCAATTTTTTTTATAATACTCCAGAGAACCACTTAATTTTTAGCGTAATTGTTCAGTACGATACTGCAGTTATTTTTCATTAGTCTAAAATATAGTGCAAGACCGATAGAGTTTTATTGCAAAACTAAGCGAATTTATGTAATTCAAGCCACTTGTTTTATTCAAACAAATAAGAATGTCGAAGTTTACTCTGCTAATAACAAGTGTTTATTAAGTAAAAACAAAACCCAAAACCGGTTTGAATCTTCTTGTCATATTTCAGCTAATATATCACAATGGATATTTTATTTGTTATAGTTACATATCATATCAAAAACCAAAATAGGTAAAAGGGGCCACCAAGTTCCGAATGGTTCGGCCCTTCAAAGGAGTGATATCAACACACCAAAACATTCGCCACCATAATCGCACC
>JAHWFP010263369.1:30747-67134 GCA_023313725.1 Lithobius niger | reverse complement strand
TCATGCCAAAGAATAGCAAATGGCAAACAATTAATTCTCTTCAAAAGGTGTTAACGTTTCATTAAAAACCGATTCGTCGAGAAAATAACTTATTTAAACATTACTCCTTTTCTGTTTTTTAACTTTAAGGTGGGGAGGGGTTTAACAAAATTGTGGGGATTTTCGTAGCCTTTGGGCATGATTTACATGTTTGGATCTTTTTTAATATACTATTCTTATTTGTTATCACATGGAAGTGATAACAAATGTGTGGTCTAACCATTCACTTTTCTGTGTACTGTACACGTTTGCTGTAACCAGAATTAGGCATGCTGTACGTTTTTAGAGAGACAATTCTGCACAAAATTATCAATGAAATGAATAACAACATCTGCAAAGTTATCTGGTAGATAGGCCTTTTTTACTTATGCAGGAACACTAAACAGTGTAGATAGGGCCTTTTCATCTAATCTGTTATCAATAGTCTCATCCAGATAAGGCTTTCTTTCCTAGCCTGAACAGATAGGGCCTTTTTTAATTGTTCCACAGCACTTTTCTGCAGATAGGGCTTACTGCTCCAAGTAATTTCGGTAGGAAATTACGCACTTAGGGCTTTTTCTTTAGCTGAATGGATAGGAAAGCACTTCAGCATCGCAGTGGTGACCTTATCTCAGTTTTGACCAAAATTGCACATAGGGCCTTTTTTCTTAGGACTGCAGTATTTACGACAAGTTAACTACACATGTACATGGAGGCTGGTATGTCAAAATCCTTGTTCCCTGGAATTAAAATTCACATTGAATTACAGTTTGTTTCGTTACAGCGAACTGTAATCCGTGTTTATTTGTGTACCTTCACAGCTGAGTTCCATGGGGATAGGAGCGTTCGTATTTTTCTGCTCGTATACATTTGGCTAAGCGGGGATCAACCCACTCCAATGTCGGTCGCCACTCGTCATTTGGTGAATGAAAAGCAACAGCTGGTGAGTTGAATTGAGTCCTACTATGTCACTCTAATAGGGATCCATGGTGACAGTGTAGTTGACAAAAGTTTGAGTTGTGTAGGTTAGGTTTGATGAAGACCGACGTAGTCGGTCTGTTGAAAATTTGCAAGAATACTGTGCAGTATTTTGATTCTGAGAATGTGAGGAACAATCTGTTTTCATCAAATAGGGATATCTCGGGAAACGATAAAGATATAAAGATTTTAAAACACCAAAATGATACGCGTTTTGGAAACAGGAGGGCAGAAATGCCACTTACCCTGGTCCATATTAAAAATAACACGAAAACATCAAACCACAATTTCATGTAGCTAGCTTTTGTTTAAGCTTTGCTGCTTAATTTTTCTTAGGTATGAGCTGGATTTACTGCAAATCCAGGTTGTTTTTTTTAGAACAATCAAGTTTAGGAAAAAATACCTTCTTTCCCCCTCCCCAAACGCACGACAGTCTTACACGCAGTTCAGCGATATTTAAGGTTTAACAAACACTGACGTAATTCCCAGTTTCGCTCACCGCCGTCCACATGCTTTTTTTCGTGGTTATAAATTGAACCTTGATCAACGGAAGGCCCAACTTGAAGTCGAAAATTCTGCGCTTTAAACACCTGTCACGAATTTCTTCCGAATGAAGGTATATACAGATATATACCGAAAGTGTACGCAGATATATAAATGAATTAACAAGCCGTACGTTTTTAAAGTTGTAGACAGATACAAAATGTGACATTTTTATCGGCTGTCACTACTACTGAGCACAGACTTGTTCATTCGCTTTTCAAATCATTCTTTTTAAAACGCCATAAATTTTTTATCTATACGACATACCTTTGCTATGTGTAGTTAACAACAGTTGGTGCTGATTATTCCCTTTCTCCCGCCTACCAGACATACAATGCAGTTTCGCCGCCAAACCTCCCCCGGTGATAATTTGGTATTGAAATGCAAATATATGCTGATCGTGCGTGCAAAATCTACCATATCCTGGTATCTAGGATACCCGACAAAATCACCGTCATAAGACAAAATCAGACAAATCACGTAATTTGTTGTACTTTCATTTAAAAACACGCTTTTCATCCGACAATTTTACATTCCGGATAACAAGACACTTTGGTACATTTTACATGTATGATGCGATGATCATCGTCGAAAACGAACAAACCCGACATTTTTGTGAATAGGTTCTAATCAACCCTCGACCCACATTTCCCCATTGTTTTTTAAGACCGCCACTGCCATTTTTTGCTAAACTTTGCGAAGAGCACACGTGTAATGCTGACATAACACACGGCGTACTATGGGTGACGGTTTCACTAAAACCTCGTTAAAGGTTAGCTTAGTTTTACTCGCGTTATCTTATTCTGTTTAGCAAGTCCTGCAACTCACCCACCCATATACTTGAATTTCGTCAGATCAGATTGAACAAATGTGTCTAGTGTTTGAGGAGATGTGGCTGAACCGTTTTGCTTTAGCCCTTTTCGGCACGACAACATTAATATGACATGTGACACGCCAAATAAAATTCGACATCGAAAAAAACAGCTTAGTAACAACACTAAACTTACTGTTTTAATATGAAAAAAAAGTAGGGATGTGCCGCTACCAATAACTGTCAAAACCAAATAGCGATATAACACTAAATCTACCTATATACTTATTTGCCTTAAAGAATGGGAATAAGCCGCTAACAATGTAGCGACCAAACAATACTTATTTCTGTTAGACAATACCAATGTAGAAGCCTAACAATGATGGAATAATGGGCTTCAAACAATGCCACGAAAAGCTTTAATAAGCAGAAATGTATTGTTTCAAAGTTGGTTGAGTAACAATTCCTGCATGCATGATCCTTGTTACGGAGAAAAAGGCAATGGAGCTACACTGTGAAGTGCGATTTACTTTCTTACGAAGATCAATACCCCGGGACCCTCGGGGAGGGGGGTGGTTGGACAGATCAACCAACGGCGAAGTGCGGGGAGGGCAGGCCAGGGGAGCAGGGGGGGGGGGGGCGTGCAGGTGGTTTGGGGTAACAGGGGGAGGGGGCGGTCGGGGTCTTTTCATATCATGCTGCCCAGCTTATCATTTTGCTGGCGCATACACAGATGATCTGCATGGGTATCAAGCCGGAGATACAGGCAATCAGCCACAAAATGTGCCCGTAGGAAGGGGGGGGGGGCAGAACACACAATGAGGGAGTGCGGGGAGGGATTGCAGGGGACGTGTGGGAACATGAGGGCGTTTCAAGTTATGTTGCCCAGTATAGTATTTCGCTCGCGCATGTACAGATGATCTGCGCGGGTACAGCTAGCAATGATTATTTTGCAAAAATTTAAAGTGTGATACTCATTTCTGCTGCCGATGTACTTGAAAAAAAAAACTACTTTAGGCCGTGAAAAGACATAAGTTTGTTTTCCTACAAAAAGTAACCAGGCCACCAGGCTTTTTATTTTATTGGAAATAACTCTTAAGTCTTACTTTCAACTGCTCAAAACACTTGCATTTTAATTTTACGGAAAAACTTGCAAAACACTTAATTTTACGGAGCTGAAAGTGGTTAATTTAGGCTAAATAATACTTACTTTCAACTAGCCTAACTAAATTGCTTTTCCATGTAACGGTAACAAATTTAGCTTGAATTTAGCAAATAAAAAGCATCGACAAGGGGCAAATTTGACCACCAGACAGGACTTGAGAAACAACTAATTTTTTTTTCGTAGCCCTAGCCTCATAAAAATATGAAAGAAAATAAAAAAAATATGTAGTACTGTACAGCTTTTTTCCCCTGCAACCATTTTCCCCAGACCTTAACCCCCCCCCCCCCCCAAAAGTACACGGAGCCAAACACTTTCTGCACAATTGTAAAGATGTAAAAATATAAATATGATTACATTGAAATACAATCTAATTATGTTGATAGCCATAATTGATTATAAATTTCACTTAAGGTTATATTAGTCCTAAAATTGCCAGCGAGCAGTTTTCTTATCCATTTGCAAGCCAAGTTTGTTTAAAAATGTAAGTTAAATGGTTTTTTATGAATAACTTCAGAACGGGTGGAAGTAGTAACTTGTGGTTTGCACCATTGGAAAGCAGGCGAAAAAAAGGTTAAAATGCTGTATTTGAACTTCAAAACTGGTCAATATTTAGCAAAATTATCGTCGTTTTCACATATGTTGAAAAAAGTGCGGCTTATATACGGTCCAATACGGTATATCGGCACATCAGAGGTGGACATCGGCGATACTGATATATCAGAGTTGCCTCGATAATTGCCAAAACCGACAAGAATCGATAATCGGTACATCACTAGAAAAAAGGTGCTAAAATTATAACAATAGTTCATTTAGTCGTTGTGTTGTAGGGCTCAAAACAGTGTAAAGATCAACAATGGTAAAATTGGAATTCTACAATGCCCTCAAGTGGAGCCAAATATGTTGAAACATGCATTGTTTAAATCAGAGGGGAATATTTTTTCCCATTAAAACCAAATCAACAAATACATTTTTTCAATTTAAATTGTTATTTAAAAATCCAACAGCAATAATAGCCTACCATATACCGCCTCATCAACCTTCACTAACGTGAATTGTGTGGCACTCGTCATTTGGCCAGTAGACATTAAAATACACTCACCGTGTAGAAGAAATTTTAAGGTTTGTAGGTACTTAGCCTTATGCTTAAATATTGCTTGTAACAATGTAACTCTCCAATCAGCTAAATTCTGCAGACAACGCTGCATCGGGGTTTGTTAACCAACCACCATTTGACGAGCATCTCTAAAAACCAAGCCGTCAAATCCTAAATATTCCTCGTCATTTGGTGAAGGTTGCGCATCATTCATAAAGTACAGGTGTACTTAGCTTGTATAGGTGTAGATTCACATTTATCTCAATTCACCATTAGCCGATAGAGCAAAAATTGTTAGTCGCCAAGTTAAAAAGTTTTGTTTCTAGACACTAGAAGCCAGTAACAATTTTGAAAAAAAAACCTCATTCAATCTACATGCGGTGATCCATGAATTTATCAAAGCACAAGTTTCTTATAAATTGACATGTTCACTGGCCTTATAGGTACAGACTTCGAAAATTTGTTTGAAAATAAAGCAATCCTTACTACACGTAACACTTCTAACTTCTGAAACAAAGAACTAGTCCTATAACTTAGGATTTTAAGACCATCAGAACATTAGGCTATTAACGAACATGAAGCGAAAATGACCAGTTCGTTTCAGCCTTATTTATCACTTTCAACCCGCCAGCCAAATTGGCAACTAGAACGAATCTTTTAATCGCCAACTGGTCAGTGGCCGGTGGATTTCTGCATCCATATTAGCTTGGTACCGGCACCAGCTGAAAAACGTCAGGTACCGCACAACCTGAAGTTATGATAGAATGGTTGTGCTCCATAAAGTGTATCGAGCAAGAGCAAGATTATGGTTACAACAATGTGGTTGTTTACCGAATCTTACATCGATGATGTATGCCGCCAAACAATGTTCAAACAACATACAGGGTGGTCCACAAAAAACCAGGGACGATGCTGGGGGGGGAGGGCACCCCCCAAATATTTGCCCAAATGTTTTCGGAGTATCACATGTGTAGTTTAGTGTTGGGTGGTACCAGAAATTTTTCACCTGGTACTGGTACCTAGGTTAGTACCCCAGTAATCGGTTTTCTCCAGTACTTAAAAATAATGAGGCAGGTGTGCAGAATATGCCAGAACGCTTGAACGAGGTTCACGGGAAATTTCAGGGAATTGTGGAAATTTACTAAAATATGGCTTGCCTACACGGTGAAAGGCTGCGGAAATTTGAAAAATCGGTAGGAAAAATTTGTGGGAAATTTTGTCCAGAAAGAACTTTATGCACCCCTGTAATGAGGTAGTAGGCCTATCTGGTATTATAGCGCTGTGGTGCCAACACCCAATTTTTATGATGTAGTAGACCTTACTGGTATAATAGTGCTGTGGTGCCAACACCTAATTTTTTTTTAATTTTATTGGAAAATGTGTTTTGTTGATAGTTTTACTGAAAAAACTTTAATGATCCCCCCCCCCCCCCCGATTTAAACTTAATGGAACATCGGCAATTGTCGATAACAGTGGTGATTGGAATACATTTTTGAAGAGAAAATAACGATCATGTTTCACGACATAGGCTATTTGATAAAAAAAAAACAACCATCTTCTAAAATTTAGGCCTATAGTTAACATTCTAGGAAATACAAATACAAATAACAAATGCTGGCTGTACCATCAAAGTTATGCAAATTTGACTCCAATGTGCGCCATTAGCCTATTTAGAATTCCACTTTTACTATTGTTGATCTTTAAGTCATCGTTGCTCTGCTTTGAGCCCTACAACACAAGCACTAAATGAACAGTTGTTATACCGCGGCACACAGCAAGAACCGGTTTACGCCCCACACTAGTGTATGTAGTTCATATAACAACGAGGCCTATTTTCATATATCCAACACTAATCACTTTTGTTCTGAAATCAGCAGATATGGGGAAAATGACACCGGCCACAGACAGCTGGGGGATAAACTGGGAACTAAAATCTACGCACCAGTCGCCACTACTTTGCATAAGAGCGCGAATGAATAATGAGATTCCCACTTTTGATACAAAAACTTGCCCCAATTAGCTATTAGTTATTTGTGGTTATATCAGGGTGGCGTTCAAAAGCTCTTGACGAAATTCCCCGACTTTTCCAGGTTTCTCGACCTATGCTAACACTTTTCCCCGATTTTTTTTCTGGTCGAAGGAAGGTGCAGTACAGAACTAACAAATATGTATTTCATATTTCACTCAAATACCAATAGCCTAACTATATCGCATTTCATTGCCCTAACTGGTATTGGTAAAGAGTAGGAACAGGCCATAATCGGAACAAAATTGGAACGCACTTCTAGGCCCACATTACTTAGGCCTAAGCAGTTTTCACTTCATCAGAAATGAAACAAAAAGGAAATGAAGTTCGAATTGAAATAAAATTAAAGTTTTAAAAGTAAAAAAAGTATATAGGCTATGAATCAGATATTCTTTATAGGTGAAAGAGACTTTCCGGAAACTATTCAAATTCCCCGACTTTCGGTATAGCCTATATTAAGAACGAACCACAAAAACGTTTGATGATCACCACATTTTGAAATTAGCACTGCTAACCACTGATCTGCATTGTAGCTTATATGCTCTGGTAGTGTTGGGCGGTACTCGACATTTTTGTGACGGTGCCGGTACCAGCCTAGGTACCGCGGCACTCGGTATTAACGGTTCTTAAAATTTGGCGGTACATCTTTCGGTACCTCCGGTACCAACAGTATTTTTTTAAGTACCCTAATCAAACTAATTAAGGTTGGAAATGGAATAATCAATTTCATTTCCGAAGCCCCCCCCCCCCCCCTCCAAAAAAAATACACACAAAAAATAATCACCAAGTAGGCTACTGAACTTTGAACTCATAAATTTTTATTTTTCTGTTGGTTCTTATGCTGGTTGTGGCATCCAAGTTCACAAATTTGACTAAATTATTGTTCTTTAACTGATTATTACACAGCTTTGAGCCTTAAGTAACACAAGGAATGAATGAACTATTGTTATAATTTTAGCTCCTTTTTTCATATTAAAACAATAACGGTATTTTAACAATGCATGGTATTTGGTCAGAGCACTATGCCAGTTTCACCTTCACAGGGGTGAAGATGCACAGGGGCAAATTGCACTCCAAAATCGCACTTTGCACCCCAGAAGCAACTCATGGAGTGCAAAATTGCACACCAAAGTTGAATTTTCCATAACTTTTGAACCGCACAAGCTACAGACTTGCGGTTTGCGGCATTGTAAACAGCGTGGAATTAGATTTACTGTGGCATCATTCTTTTCAAGGAAGTTTAAACTCCATTTTTTACTACTATTGATTAAACTATGTGTATAGGTTTTTCAGTTGAATAGCAAAATTAAGTCAGTTTTAAGCAAAATGCAGGAAAACAGTACATATTATTGAGATGCTGAATGTTAGAATTTTCGATCTCTATAAAATAGGAGACAACATTGTTGGTTTACATTTTGGTTTTGCACCCCAGCAAAAGATTTGGGGTGCAAATTTGCACCCGAATCAAAATTTGGAAATTCGACCCTGCCTTCAGCTCTGGCCTGAGCAAGCGATGATGTTGGGGTAAGAATGCAAATATAATTGTGTTCTTTAGTGGCATGCCCTTTTCCTTGAACTGGCTTATACCAATGGATTCAAGGGCTCCGAGATCTGTCTTCCAGTACCGTTTGCTCCTTAGGCGAACTTGGAGGCGTATCCACGTATCGCCCAAATATACCGCTTCAAAACCACCACAGGGAACACAATAGTCACAACCCCCAAAGCAGAATTTTCTGCCACTGTCTGCGACAACATTTGTCAGGGAAAAATTTTCTGCAGCTAATCTGTCTTTTCGTATGGCTACGTGCATATTTATTGGTTTTTACTGAAGAACATTTTAGTGCTTTATTCTATTGATCTGGCTCTTCCATCAACGGAAAGGTCTCATCGAAACGATTAAAATGGTGTATTGGAATGTCCAAAACGGTCAAAAATTGGCGAAACGGTAAAAATTTGGTCAAAACGGCACATTTTGTCTGCGACTGTGCCAGATTATCTGCGACATAGTCGCACATCGCACCCCTTTCTGCTTTCGGGGTCACAACTCCCCTCTGGGTGAAACAAGGGCCCTAGATGGGGGACATTGGTTGCGCCGGGGAAGGGGGGAATGGAACTATCGTTCTACGCTTACTCTTGGTGAAGTGGGAATGACTTATCGTGACCAGGTTGAGCGGGGGGTTGGGGGTGCGGGATGGGCAATATTGCGATATACAACACAGGCGATAGTGTTATCGGATTGATTTTCATGTTTCGCGATCATCGCAGCTTTGAGCTCATTTTGGCTGTTTCCCATCGTTGTTGAATATTTTGCTAAATATTGACAGATTTTGACGTTCAAATACACCACTTTAATCGTTTTTTCGCCAGCTTTCCAGTGGTGTAAGCCAAAAGTCTCTAGTTGCAACCGTTCTAAAATTATTTCTAATAAACCATCTAATCTACATTTTTCAACAAACACGGCCTCCAAATGGCTAAGAAAAATTGCTACTCACTGCTGATTTTAACAGGACTAATGTTTCAACATAAAATGCTTGTCTGTTGATTAATTAATATCAACATTTTCACATCTTAGCAAGTCACTTAACTAAAGAAAATGTTCGGATTGTGTACATTTTTTTTTTTAAAAGTAACGTCTTTTTTGTGGGTATGGCTTATATGGTGATTGCAGCTTGTGTCTTAAACCATTTGAAAGTACTGAATTATTTTGAATAAATAAGAATAATTTTTTTTTATAATTTAGTATTAACATGACACTAGCTAGGGATATTATATATGTGCATTTAGGCCTAGTCGTAGTATTACTAGGCCTACATATGTATAGTAAGTAGGCTTACTGTAGGAATAGAGCTATTATGACCAATTGATCAAATTGAGACAGCTTGACCTACACTGAGAAATATCGCAATATCAAGGTGTTGCAATAATCGCGTAGTCGAAATTTCATTATCGCCCATCCCTAGCCTCGAACTGCGTTGGTCTATCCGAGAGTCTTTACCTAGAAGCTTATCTTAGGTTCGGCGGGAATAGGTGAAAACATCTATGTCCTGCAGGCGTAGCACCACATGGATATCCTCACTTCTCCTGGCAAGAAAGCGATGACTTCCATAGGGCCACTTCTGTCCTTCTCAGCAACAGACTTAAAAGAACCGTGCAAGGCATTCTTAACAGCCCGATTGACCCAGAAGGCAGGGTGGTTAAGGAGGAGGAACCTGGTCTTCGCTGATGCTTTGGGTGGCTTGAGTGGACTAGTAGGCTATTGCCTGACTGCAATATGCCGTCTTCCTGTTGGGTTGGAAGATGATCCTTCCCTCACACCTGAGGCGGACATAAAGAAAAGGTATGTTCCAGTCTTGCTCTACTTCATAGGCGAACTGGAGACTCTCGTGCCAATCATTCAGAGCTTGCAGCACCGGTTGTGAAACGGTGTACTAAGGCGAGACACTGAGACGCATCCAGGTTGGCCTTTATGAACACGAGGATGCAACGGCACAGGAAGACACAACGAATGGGATCGCCCTCCACTGCATCGTTAATCGGCAACAATCCATCAACTCGTGTGACACTTCTGTCTTACTGCGATCCAACACCTTCAAGGACTCACACCTCAGACCCCTTGAAAGGGTGTGTCGCTATTGAATATATATGCCTTCTAACCCCAATATCGATCGCTTGCTCAGGCCAGAGCTGAAAGCGAAACTCTGCGAAAAGTGGCAAGCCCAAGTGCATACTACATAGATCAATGGTTAGCAGCACCAATTTCAAAATGAGGTGAACATTGGACGTTTTTGTAGTTCGTTTTTACTTCTGAAGATGGTGACAGGACTACTAAAGACCCTGCGTGTGTATTACTATTCATCAAAAATTTAAGTGGACTTTCAGTGTTCGTCCGTGTGTGGTAATTGCGTTACTTTTCTGATCATGTACCGGTACTCGAATCGCCACAGTAAAAGTAGTAAACATCGGTTACCGTTTTTTTTCCAATCTTTTTTCCCAACAAAAAACATTTGTGGCAGGAAATAAGCCCATGGTTGCTGCTGCCAGTTTGTTTTACAGGAGTTGGTACAATCAGTTTAAAAAGGGTCCCAAAAATGTCAATTTTTTTTTTTAGTTTACTAGTGAAAAGGTAGCAGGGCTTTTTTTTTGCGTGGTGACTATAGATTTGTGGGCTACCAGCTAAAGTTAATTTTCACCTATAATTGGGCAGTAGCAAACATATTTCAATTTTGATTAGTACGCTACTGTCACTGAAGAAGAAAAACCTTTCATTTTTAGCTAAAGGCCTACCATCTAGCAAGGGTGCAGAATATGCCAGAACGCGGTTAGCGGGAAATTTCTGAGGAAATTCCCTGAAAAATGGCTTGCCTACATAATGAAAGGTTGTAGAAATTTGAAAAATCTGTACGAAACTTTTGTGGGAAATTTTGTTCTGTAAAGAATTTTATGCACCCCTGCCATCTAGCCAATAACATTAAGAGTAAAATTTGTTAAGAGATTTTCCTGCCGATTAACCTAGTGATAATGGATGTTGTCTTGCTTATACTTGAAACCCAATGGACACATGCCAACCTGTAAATTTTGAAAAGATCTTGGCACCTTTAAGTGAACAAAAAAATAATCAATTGGTTAGGGCCTAGTCCTACAAACGAAAGCAACCCTCTCGAATGTCCAGCAGCAATCGCAACCTTCGAATGCACTTATGTGCGCAGTGTTATCTTGAGTCCTGCAAAATATTTTGTGAGCGGCTACGTCTTCCTGGAGGGGAAGGGGGGGGGGGGGCTATAATCGATGGCCGCTACTGTTTTTGTAACCATCTTGGATACCAACAAGGCACTCTGCTACTGAAAACGTACAATCGATTATCTGTGTTCGTTCTGCGGAGAACTCAAGATTGGCCTATTCCATACTCGCCACAGCCTATTACATGACAGGCAAGTATTCAGTTTTTAAAATGCAAATTGAGTTACTGCAGAAACAATTGTGTAGCCGTGGTAAATCTAAGCACAATGCCAATGACGTCCATCTGTAACTATAGGTTGTTCCACATTATGTTTGCAGGAAACTGACTGTGTGACAATTGTACCACACAAAAACATGAGGATGTCGCACTGTAGACTCGTACACAGTTACAGTCTACGAGTGGGTTATTTACGTGGTTTTTTTGCACTCGTAGTGGAAGGAAATGTGGTGTCATACAGTCAGTTTCCTGCAAACATAATGTCGAACTAACTATAGCACCAACCCTTCCTAATGTCGGTCGCCACTCGCCATTTGGCGAGTGGAAATCAACAGTTGGCGACTTGGAATTTAGCTTTACTCGCCAAATTGGCGACTAGCTACAGAGCATGCCACTAAAAAAGGGGTATCTCTGGAACCGTATAGGTTAGACACGAACGGTTTGCGGCGTTATGCTCAGATTTATAAGGGCTATATAACTGGATTTTCTGCATTAATACTGGAGTTTAAGAAAATTGCACAATTTTGTTAATGCGTAAATTAGAGAAACCTTTTATCATACAAGACGTATTTGGTATGTGGCGAGTAAAAATTGTAAAATGGTGAGTGCTTTGTAAGGTCTACTGGCCATGTGGCGACTGCTACTGGATTGACATTCGGAAGGGTTGTATAGTACAATTCCTAAGGTTAACACTCTTCTCTTTGATAGAAAATAACAGTTTTGGCCATCAGAGCTAAAACTCAAGTTGCTAACCGTTGGTTTTCATTCACTAAGTGGCGAGTGGCAACAAGAAATTGGAAAGGGTATCTATCGCAGTACAGTTTACGAAATATTAAGATAGGATTTTGATGGAGTCAGCTCAATATCCCTTGTTACATGGTGAGGGACTCCTTTGTGAAGGGTGAAGCTAGAGCAACAGTGGAAGGGGGGAGAGGTCCTTCATGGTTAGGCACCAATTATACACAAATTTAAAATTATTACCTTAAATTTGCAACATACAAAAACCATAACTTTCAACTTACAAACAATTCACGCAATTTGCAACTCATACATACCTCATGTAAACAGGACTCCTACTCCTGCTCCTCGGATTAGGAGAAAATATTCTATTTCTTGTGGCGTATGGCTCAGGACTTGGCGACCTGAAGACATACCTACTCCGGTCAGGAGTATCTCTATTATGGAAGCGTCTGTCCCTCATTGTAGGACTAGGTGTCCTTCGCCGCTTCTTGCTCGACCGGACAGGAGGCGGCGTCGGACTTCTGTACGCACGAGGTGGCGGTTCTGGACTCGGTGAACGCCGGCCTCGACGCGTAGGAACTTCACTGCGATGATCTTTGGCATAGGCATTGCGGCCCATTCGATGGTCCCCATAATTACTAACACTGCTACCACCTCCACCACCAAAGTGACGATCTCTGTTTTTCGTTTTTGCCTTGCGCCGCCTATGCACCGGCGAATGTTTTTCTTTCAACACCGACTGTTTGTAAGCTTTGATCGCCGTGGCGGGAGACACATGCCTCGACTGCTTTTTAAGCTGTTTCTCCGGGGTCACACGGCTAGCCACACTCGTTGGACTGTCACTTTCCTCCGAGTAAAAACCGTCAGAACTCACATCGTCGTACTCGACGAGGGGCTTGACGGGCATTTTGGGAAGGGGAGGCGGTGGTGGAGATCTGGCAAGCTGCCGTTTCCTCTTCGCCTTACCAGTCTTTTTGTGCTTCTTCATCTTGATCTTATGCCGGCGACTGCTTTCGGCCATGTACGCGTGCTGCTGTTCTTGCTGAAGCTGGTGTTGCAGTTTGTACGCTTCCCGACTATTCATCGGTGGCGGCACCGGGCTTCTGTCCCGATCCCGGTTTCGCCTTCCCTTCCCGCCGTAGCGATCTCGTGATCCCGGCATGGAAACAGTCGATGTCACAAGTTCACCAAACTATAGATGTTTACACTTCACACACTCACATAAAAATGACAAATCTCACCCAACTTGTTGTTCCAGTTCAACACATGCCCCTCTTTGTTGGTCCGTAAGCGGCATCGTGTTGATTGCACAAGCCGGACCCCATTATTCAGCGCCAGCAAACGTCGCCATCTTGGATTCCCGATTGGTAACCGCGTAAAAAGAAACGCCGTAGACGTTGAACCAACTTTCTTTCTTCAACGCCACTATCAGCCTAATATTAGCTACTTGTAATGGGAAATGGAGACGTTATTGTCGTTTGAAACGTGTCACGTATCACAGTGTAATCAATCACATGTCGTTAGTTAGGGTCTACACAAGGTGTAGTTATTCATGTAGGTACGGTTGGGGCGAAATATGTCGCCAGTTTTTGATTACTAAGTTCTGTTATTTGGCAAACGACACAATGTCATATATTGTCTTAATTTCAACCACCAGGTTGTTAATTTATATTTTATCAGTGATTAGTTTTGATTTAACGTCAATTTAGTACGGATGGTCTAGGATTTTGAGCGACTACTAAATAGCAACTTAAAAAGACGCCATTTCCCATCAATGCCAGAATGGCTGTGACGTCACAGTACACGCGAAGAAGAGTTAAAGATAAAAGGTGATTTAGACCCAATTTTTAAGCGAAATTTTGTTTTTAGTTTCTTCCACAAAGTGTATATTGGTAATATTAGTTATGGAAAAAATAATAATGTTATTATGTTATGATACCATGAAGGAAATTAAAAAAAAAGAAAAGAAAAGCCTACAATATTATTTTATATTTTAAATAAATTTCGTTTTCGATGGACTAACGGACGGGTGGCACTGGGATGCAATACAGCATGCAATACAGGTTTACCATGATCATCGAACGTAGTATATGCTTCTCTACAACTTTACTGTTCATAAATGGAAACTATAAACTAAAGCGGCAAATTATTATATAATCTCTAGAACCCAGGTAGCATCAAACCTGGGTGTGGTAAATTCGACCAAGATGTAATTAGATTGTCCCCTCCTTTTAAATGAAAATTGCGCTTGCCATGTGTGCTGGGCCGATCAGACTGCAGGTGCAACCACGGCTTCGCTAAAAGTTAATAAAACACTTCTGTCACAGATAGAGAAGTCATTAACTTTTGCTATCCCTTTCTTCTTGGGGCCTCATGCTAAAAATGAAACCGCGAAAAGGGTGTTCAGGGAGTGTTCTCAGATTGCGTAACGCTTTTTTCTCAAGTAAACCCCCCCCCCCCCATCCCTTGTCCCTTCGTAACTTCAGTGTAACCTCCTCATTATTAAATGTCCTTGTGGGGGGAGTCATAGGATGGATATTTTTGGACCCGCAGGGGGTGCGGCCATACATTTTTTAGGCCCGTCAAGGAGGCGCCACAAAACACTGCCCAAAGTTGAGGAAAAAGACATTTTTGGACCTCGAACATGACACTTTCAGCAGTCAAATTTCTAAAAATGCCGTAGCCCTCATTATATAAGTTTTTATACGATTTTTGACGTCATTTCTGGTGTCATCCGGTGAAAAGTTTTTTTTTTTAAATCACATTCTAAAAAAAGATTTTGCACCATAGAGTAGCTGAGGAGTTCCTCAAATAAAATTAATTTCCCCCTAGCAAAAAAATTTCGACTGAAAATGACGGTATTTTTTTATTGAATAATAACTAACTGCACGCTCGACCTTTTTACAGTGGTGCAATTATTATGACTGGGTCTGGGCGGCTTCATATTTTGTAAATTCTCCAGCATTGCGGGAATTTTTGTTAGGTTGTCTCATCATTTGATTCCATTTTTTTTTAACATTTTATTTAATTGTTTCAACAAAATAAAATACAATTAAATAAAAAGATGACACGACCTAAAAAAAATCCCCCATATTGGAGTTGGTGAGTTGCTCCTCACAGTTCCCCCTCTGGCACCCCTGGCACATGGATGGACATGCTGACTCGAATTACCTTAGTAGTCCCAACAGGGACGTGCACACGGGGGGGGGGGGGAGGGGGGCTCGAGCCCCTGCCCTCATGGCAAAGTGCCTCTTTTTTTTCTGAAAAGTGCCCTTTTTATGGGAGCGGTGGTGTAAAAGAGCCTAAAAAACGCAAAAAAAAAAGATAACTGCTACGAAAGTGGTGCAAAGAGGCGCAGAAATGGTTAAAATCCACAAAAAGGGGGTAAAAAGAGGTTAAAACACCCAAAAAACAAAAAAGTCCTCTGAAAAAAGTATGTTTGCCCCTCTCTCTCGGGGGCCTGTGCCAGTCCCTGAGTCCCAATTTGCATCCCAACCTTCTTCAGAAGTTCAAATCTTCCGTCTTGTCTCACGAATCTCGGTCCAATGGTGGTTTAAAGAACACTTCTCAGAATTTTTTCAAGAAGCTCGTTTTTCCACCGAATTGGGAACCTGTCGATGCGAAATACTGTTTTTTAATTAGTGGTGAGGAAATGATCTCGAAAAGGCATAAAAAAAGCTAACATTTTGCAGGGGGGGGGGGAGGGACGGGGTCAGAATATATTTTTGGACCTTGGGTGGATGGGGTCGTTTATTCCCAGGGTCTCGGGAGGCGGGGTGGGGACATCGAAAATGATGGAGGTCACATTTCCGATTCTCTCCCCCTCCCCTCCCCCAAACGTAAATAATGACCGGCCCCTTAAACAAATAATTGGCGGAGCGTAGCCTATAACGGACACAAAATTGCAAAACGATGGTTGGTTGCACTTTTGTAGTTTGGGTGACGCTTATATGAAAGGTCGGATTGGAATGAAATTTCCTACGTCGCTTGAAACCCCAAAAATATTGTTAAGCTCGATTTGTCGTAAATCGAACAATTATTACGGAAGAAATTATAATATTTTTGAATTTATCGATCTAACACCCACACTCACATTGCAAATTCGGAATCCTGAATAGTTAAGGAATTCCGACGAAGCGATTGCTGGTGGTAGTCAAGAGACCTTTAAAAAACATGGCAAATTAAAACATGGTTGCTTCCGTATAGCTAACCTTCTTTGACCTAACTCAACAAGTACAAACACAAGTCCAATGAGAGACATGCCGGCAATACTAAAAAGGATTATAACAATATTTTCGTACTAACGCGCCCACCCACACCATTCCCGTTCCAAAGAAATCAGCTTGTATCGTACTGCTGCAATTCGTCCAGTTTCATAGAATATAGATATGAGTACAGGCAGTATGGGTATGAAAAGTAACCCAGCTGTAGCAGAGAGCTTTTGACGCCAGGGTACCCACGAAGCTACCAGTTTTTGTAACAGTTGGGGGCGATGATGGAAGAGAGCACGGTATCCAGTCTCTGTTTGAAATGGAAAACAGAGGTTGCTTCGATGGTGTGTTGAGGGAGTTTGTTCCAGGTGTTAACGACACGGAAAGGGAAAGTTTTTTGGCAAAGGGAAGTATTGCATATCTTCTTAAAGTGTTTTGCCTCATTGTTCCGAGTGGCTGAGCTTGTAGAGAGGGTAAACCATTCTTTGGCTGCAGGGTCTTCACGATTGAGGATCTTGAAAGTGAAAATCAGATCTCATCTGATACGCCAGTAATTGAGTATTGGGAGGTTCAGGGCAGCAAGCCGGTTGGGGTAGGAGACATTTTTAAGTCCCGCAACAAGTTTAGTGGCACGTCTCCGGATATGTTCCAGCTTGTCGCGGTCCTCTTCAAAACAACCCACCATGCTTCGCCTGCATACTCAAGATTGCTGCGAACTTTGCTGCAGTACAGCATGAAGAATCTCTTCCTTGGAAGGGCTCAGCTGATTGTCACAGTTAGCCACTACAGGAAGGCACGCAACCAGAAAAAAAACAAAAGGATTCCTTTATTGACACACATTAGCTTTATCAGAAAAAAGAATGCTTGAAGGAATTCACTTCAGCATGACGATGAAAGTGGCTTTCACTAGCAATGGGAATCCAAAGTATGAAATCTGAAATCATCGTTTCATGGCAAAGCAGATTATTAAAACGAAAGAACCGTATATGGCAGACGACGTGTTTATACCGCAGCATGAAACAGTAGTGTGCCGTATATGGCAGACGACGTGTTTATACCGCAGCATGAAACAGTAGTGTGCCTGTGTCTAATACTTTAAAGATTTTTCATTGACACGGCAATGTGAAGTCTCGATACCACGTTGCATGGATGAATAGGCCTACTATCAAACCCAATTCTCCGTTAGCTGCTACTTACAAAATTAAAATGACAAATAAAAATTAGGCCTAAAATCTAACTCATTTTTAACCTAAAACTGTGATGGTAACTACTTTTACATTATATAATAAAGATCGCTGTTTTAAACTCTTGAGCTCGTCATGATACATATGCTTATACACTACACGGTGATCTAAAAATGTGGACAATTCTTCTGCCATTTCACATTACAGGAAACCCATGATAATGCACACTCGTAAATGTCACATGGCTCATAGAACGCATAGTAATAATAGTTTAAATAACCTTAGAATGGCTTTTCAAGGTCATCACGATGTTAACATGAACTACAGAATATAACGGAATAGCCCTGTAAACTGAAAGGCCCACTGCACACTGCATCACATGCACCCTTAAGCAAATAGCCTTAAGACGTTTTGTCTTGTAAGATGTCCACCTATTTTGCTCACGACGGTTTAGTCAAAGCAAACGAAACTAAAAAATCGTTGCTGTACTGAGCGAGACCCACAGATTTTAAAGAAAGGTATCTCACAGTGTTCTTTAATCTGCGGTAAGTGTCTCACCACCAGGGCCATCGACAGGAATGCCCGGCCCCAGGACAAAAAAAATTTCCTGGGCCATTTACTTCTGGGGTGGCGGGACGGTAACAGGAGGTGAACAAAAATATGGCAGATATACTCTTTTTGGGTATTTGATTGTATTGTACGTAGGCAAAGAATTCAACTCTGTATCTTTATATTCTAGATGTATGAAACTACCGACTTCTGACTTCTTTGCCTTGATTACTTTTCCCGGGCCACATTTTTTCCAGGCCCAGGGAAAATTGGCCTCCCTGCCCCCACCCCTCCCTTGTAGACGGCTCTGCTCACCGCAAGACCTTTCAGTGTCTAAGCTCCGCCACGTATGCACAGATCAAGTAGTTTGATAATGTTTTGGCGTAAGACGAAACTTTTGGTGCCTTCGCCAGATAAAGGGCAAACGCCTCAAGGCATCTGACGACATGTTGAGGCAGTGTGCGGCTGCCCCATTGAAACCCATGTTTAGCTGATTGCAACAGACACTTTCTGCGGTTTGCGGGCAGATACTCTTCTTTAAACTTTATTTGTTACCACTAAATCGTTCACAATGGAGCATTACGTAGTGGGAAGAGCAGTAGTTTGAGTATGTATAGTTGGCAGACATATAGTTGGCTAAATCGCTTTGTCGAGTTGTAAAACTCGGCTAAATTTTCATTAGATCATCCGGGCCCCAAGGAGTTCCTCCAACCCAGACTCAAAGAATTCGTGAAGAACAGGAGGTACAGGGGAGGATGCACGGGTGCTCCTACAGTCAGGTTTCTCAATTAACTCCACCAGTGTAGGGAATCTGGGAAGATTGTGCAAGAGGACCTGTCTGCCCAGGAAACTTGAGGATACCATTTGTAATACCGGAACCAGTGCATAGGTCTGCTCCTTCAAGCATCCAGTGGCATCAGAGTTGACATATAGTCCATTTGACCAATCAACCCACTCAGCTTCATGGTAAACACGGGGTCCCGAGGCCAGAATGTCTCCATCAATGAAGTCAACTTCTTCCTTCTTTCCAAGGATGGACATATGAAGAAATTGGGCAAGTCAAATTCTGTCCCCGGGAACATGAAGGACTGCACTGGGAGGAAACAGGATTTCGGGATGTTGACTCCCAAACCTAGTCTTCAGAAGAGAGAAAGACAAAACTTCACATTCTGGATAAGATCTTGTGGGCAGATGTTGCGAAACAACCAGTTGTTGAGGTAGGTGTGCGTGTGGGTACAGTTGTGATGGAGATGCCCTACTGCCAGCTGAAGAAGACAGATGAACACATGCATCGGGGTAGTATACAGTCCGAAGGATATTACCTCAAAGTGGCAGGCACGAACTGGACACGAACTGACACGAACTGGACTGACACGATCTGACACGAACTGGAAAAAGTAAGTGGAAAACAAACGGGCGGAGAAGCGCATGGAAGTAGGTATCCTCTGTGTCTATTACCTAAGTGTTCTCTCCCTGAGGCAAGGATTCCTCGACAACGTCTCCATTTGGACTAAGATTGTTCTGTCGGAACCAATTCAGGTGATGCAAGTTAAGATTCATGCGAGTACCCTCCGTTCTTTTTGGCAATTACCCATACTGGGCTGAAAAGGCCGGAGTCCCTGGTAGGAAGAGATGCATCCAGCAGTTGCTGCACTTCAGCCTTCAGTAACTGGTGGACTGGTTGGTGTTTGAGCCACAGCATTGGATCCAAAGTCTAGTCTGAAAACTCATAAACGGTGGATGTAACCGTGTCCTACCATGGATAGAACGAAGGCATTGGCTGTGTTTTTCTCCCATTCTTACGCATGATACCAAAGTCTGCCCCTCACTGGCCGGTAAGTGAAGATACAGCCCCCATGTAAGAAGTGGGAATTAACAAATTCACGGCCTCAGCCTCAGAAGCCACCACAACCACTACAAATGACCGCCATTGGTGGTGAAACAACACACCTCCTTTGCCAGATAGAGGGGTTGGAGGAGGCTACGGCTTGAATGATTTCTTGAATTGCCTCATCCCTTGTTGACTCACGGGTTTGGCCCCTCTATCCTTAAAGGAGCTGTTCACCAATTTGATAGCGTTGCCCATATTCTAAACAAATACTCCGTAATCCAATAGGCTGATGTGGGTCACATGATCTCGTTTTAGGTATGAAAATCGTGGCACTGCTGCGAATAGTGTTGTTCCATTTTTAATTTACCACTATTTTTTTTCTTCTTAAGACGAGTTAAAGCAGTAAAAACAAGCTTTTTACCATTCCCCAGCCAGGATTAGTAAATCTGTTTTTATTCCTGTAAAATCTACCCAATAAAATATTTGCATTATTGTTTGCATTACTCCTTCCATCGCACCAACGTACCCAATGTTAGCCCGATTCACGCACCTCAAGTGCAATGGAGGTGCAGATTGACAGTCATCTTTGTTGTTTAGACACCTGTCTGTTCCAACAATGAAGGGAGGCAAACTGGGTAATTCGGTAGGTATTCTAGGGATAAAAACAAATTTTGCAAGTTTGGCAGGGGAATGGTAAATCAAGAGTTTTTATCCCAAAATACCGTCCACAATTAACCATTTGCATGGTAGAGACTTCAACAAACTGGGTGGTGGGCAGTTGCCTTCATTGCCTCCTACGTTAATTGGTGGATTCTTTTAGGTTGTCTTGAATCGTCTGGTGCACAAAGAGCGGTTCAAGTGAAGACAAAGTAGCTGCTTGGGAGGACATGTTTTGAAGATAGGGTGACGCAAATGTGGTCTCACAGGGCACTTCTATGAGGCAGCCTGAAGGATTTCTTTCGAGGGGTTCTTAATTGTAGGGAGCACGTGGAGAGTGCTCAAATCTGGTGGGTAATCTTCTTGACATTGTCAGAGGTGTTGGATTCATCTGTGTTCTCATAGGCGAATCCAATAACACAGCGGATCCAAGAAGCAATCATCGCTGGAGTAGCCTTTCCTGGACTAGCTCAGTACAGGAGGAATACGTCTGTTCTGCCTTTTCTCCACTTCAGATCATTAGTAGCTTTGAGAAAGAAGCGCAGTGCTCTGACAGGGCACTTCAGTCTCTCTTCTTCATCCCTTACAAAGGGACCCAGCACCTGAAACGTGAAGGACTTTCATGCTTCCGTGGATGTTTGGGTCTTTGCTCTGAAGGAAGCTGGAGGCAGAAGTCTCAGAGCTGCAGTTAGGACCAAATCTCAGATAAGTTTCATCTATGTCGAGTGCTTGAAGCTCACTACAGCATTTCCATGAAGCCACGGCGCGGAGGAAGACAGTCTTATGGGTAAGGAGTCCCAACAAAGCTTGTCCCAGAGGCTTGAGGCTTATAAAGGTTTCGTGAGGAGGCACCATTGTGGAAAAACTTCCTCATGACTGGTATTTCTATACCAAAGGCTTCGATGAAGCTGGTGATTCTGAAGTCTTCAACAACAGAGATGTGTCCCTCTACCTTGAGCACTGAATTTATGGCCGAACGAAAAACTTTGACTGTGGACATATTTATCCCAAAAGAAAAAGAGTTCGTTCAGGAACTCTGTGAGTTGTGCTAGAGTTGGAGCCAGGGGACAAGGTTTCCACTACGCCAATGATGCCACCTGCGTTTAAAGATCTTGACCCTTGGAGACAGCAAACAATGAGGTTGGCAACTTACTCCAAGAGGCCGTCCGCCTGGAGAAGCTAGAGAATAGTAGCCAGGTGAGAGGTTTTAGGACAAGCAGAGCTTGGTGAACGATCCTTTCTTTCTCCTGGGTGAGCAGATCCTTCTCCAAGGGTAGTCTCTCCAGAAGAGGAATGTACCATGGTTGGGCTGGCCAATCCGGGGCAGTTAGGATGATCGTTCCTTCCATTTTTGCAATCTTCTCTAGGATGAGTGGTATAAAGGACGTAAGGATGGAAGATGTAGGCGAACTTGTGAGACCACGACGCTGTCAGTGCATCCGTTCCCAAGGCTTGAGAATCCGGAAGGGACTCATGTAATTCTGGAGCTGGTGATTGGAGCGTGTGGCAAAGAGTTTGATCATTGGGGCTCCCAAAGGGTGAAGATCCTCTTGCACAACGAGGTTTTTAGCATACACCACATGGATAAGACTTTGCCTTGACTGGACAGCTGGTTTGCTTGAATATTATGGTTCTCGGGGATGTGAAGCAACATTATCTTGATTTTCAAGAGGATGGTTAGAAAGAAAGTTCTGGTTTGCCTCCTGATGGACGTTCACTGAGTGGGTTCTTCCTCCATCGTTCAAGTAGGCAACAACATAAGGCCATGCCAAATGGTAGGAGGGAGAGGGCAGTTGCCCACGCGATAAATGACTGATAGGGGTGCCAAATTCGGGTGGCTTGTGTGTCTGATTTGGGTGGCTTGTTTAACTGATTAGGGCTTACAGGTAATTAACACACAAAAACAAAAAACACCAGAATTCATCAATCAGGAGTAACCATTGTCAAGGTCACGTATTTTCTTCTGCCCTAAACCCCCAAATCAACCCAACCAATGCCTGCTACGTGACTGATAACACTCGTTAAGGAAAAAGCGATTAGGGGTCATTCAAAAACCACGTGGCCGGCCAGGGGGTGGAGGGGGAGGTCGGCCTTCGTCCACCCCAATCGGGGGGGGGGGGGTGTCGAAATTAGCCACGTGGCTATTTCATTGAAGGAAAAGCCATTATCTCCAGTGGATTGGTGCACTTACTGTACAAGAGTTTGTGCATACCATCGCACTCAGCCTTACATTGTTCTTATATCAAGACATACACTAGTGTGTCACCCGACAAGATTACGGTAACATCCAAGTAAAATATATATATGAGCATAGCGACCACTAGACACGTTGTGTCTTTACAGCAAAAGTAGTTTGGGTGTTTTCAGCCATCTGAGGATAAATAAAAAGGTTGATACTTGTTTGGTCGCCTGGCAACATAAAAGTCACTGTTAGTGACACAGCTTAATGTTTTCTCGTTGAAAAAACGACGTGAAAAAATATTGATATTTGCCTAATTACTGGTTACTGGTAACGCCACTTTTTGTATCACGAAAATAAATTCTTCCATGCGGTGGATAAAGCTTGTTCTTAGCTCATTTTACTGCTATTGCTCTGGGATGTACCTTTTTCATAAGGCCGCTTCTAATTGGTCAAGTGGTTCAGGGACTTCAAACATTAAATGAAATAATTAAAATTGCGCAGAAAGCAAGTTTCATATATTTCATTTAACCTTATTATTATTATTATTATTTATTTCACAATCGGACCATAAAATGATCCATACAAATATCAATTAATGTAGGTTTAACTGGCCTAAGCCATACAAATAATCTGGCAATTGCAAACCCAGCCAAAGCTAGCAAAAAAAATAAGACAAAACGGTGTTTGTCGTCAACTACATTGTGTCCCCATACAACACGGAATGCCACACATTCATGGTACTCCCTCTTTGACTAGCAAAGTGGGTAATCGTGTGTACAAGAGTGTTGGTGGACGCCAGCACCCCTGAGCGGAAGCCCCAAACTGCCTTCCTCCTGATAGCAGTAGCCGACAAAAGATTGTTCTCCACCAGCAGTTGACTGGCGCTTGACCATGCTGGCCGACCGTGGACCCGTCTCACGGCATTATTGTAGCAAACACGAAGCTTGTTCATGCTGGCTTTTCTGTAGTCAATCCACAAGCTGCATGTGTACAGGCTGGCACAGTAAGCTTTCAGCAGGCGGTTCTTAACAAATCTGTCACAAGTGCCAAATTTAGCTGCAAGTGTGTTCCCAGCAACGCACAATGCACGACACTGCCGGCGAATGTCTGCGTCATCACGTAGGTCCTCACTGATAATGTGCCCCAGATACCTAGCACTCTGAACAAATTTCACTAGCTTGCCAGCAAGGAAGATCTTTGGTGGTGTAAAGTTCTTCCATCCACGACCTTTGGGAACAACCACCAGGCAAACCGATTTCTCAGGGTTAAAACACAAATCCAGCTGAGCTGCAACGAGTACACAAGTATTCAGTAACGTTTGAAGGGACTTGGAACTATTACTATAACTTAGAACTATAACTTAGAACTATTACTTGGTAGGATTAGCTTGGCGAAATGGCTTGACGTTTGCTATTACGACTTCACACGGCCTAAAAAACTTGGCGAAATGGCTTGACGTTTGCTATTACGACTTCACACGGCCTAAAAAGCTTGGCGGGAATCCTTAATAAGTTTTGTTTTGAGGTAGATTGTTCCTACATCGACCTTAACGTCTGGACGCCAGTCAATCGAACTACATATCCCGCACAGTGGTGGAAAATTCTGCGGCTTGTCACAGAAAGTTTCAAATAAGTAAGAATGCGTTTCCTTGACTAAATTCATTTAAATAGTGTGCGGTTGACGTCGAGTGCTTCACTAGGACAATTCAAGCAGTGATGGCCTACGTAATAATGAACGTATTACATCACAATTTTCTACTGTCCATTCCAGTTACAAATCCCGGATGAAGCGTAGTCTAGCGGCCGTTGTAGATCGCCAAACGTTTTGGTGAAAATATTTCACACAATGAATCAAACGGCTGCGTTTATTAAAAGCGAAAGTGGAGTATGGGGGTACTTATCGTTGGGTTTCTCATATCGAACACTATCAATTTATCAAATTTGGTACGGCACAATAATAAATTTTATGAAGTGGTACCACATTTGTCAAAAACACGTTAAGATGGTATTTTTTTAAGTATGGGGGGGGGAGGTGGCTATGAGCCACGTGGTTTTTTTTTGGGGGGGGGTGGCTCCAAGCCCCGTCCTCAGATAACCACACAGGGGGGAGGGGGTTTAAAAATGGCTTAAAAAACAGCCACGTGGTTTTTGAATGGCCCCTTAGGGCAAAAAAAAGTACCTTGTTTTACAGGAGTTTTTTATCACTCAAAAGCAACATGCGGGTGGATTTTATTTGTTATACAAAAATTTAGACTGTAGGTGAGAAAACATTTTTTTTTTTTTGGTAGGTCATAGTTATTTTTAACCTTTGGCAAAGTCCACTATCGACTTAGGTCGTGGAAAAGAGAGAGTAGAACTGCCATATCTGCCAGTCTGCATGTTACATATTACGTTAAATTGTTGGTAGATCTTATTTGCCTTTTGTTTGGAAGGGGAAGGGAGTCATAAAAAAAATAACGTGCACGATTTTTGGAGACGCGGGTGCAGTAGCAGTATTTTTTTTTTGACTTATTGAAAATGTGGGCACGAGGGAGTGGGCATTATTTTACTATGTACAGTTATTATGTTAACAAATATCATTGATGTTTTAATTGTTTTCTCTGGCTTTCCCTTCTAACTGTGTGTGTAGTTCTGGCTTCCTGCAATTATTTATTTCACTGCTACTGCATGTTGTTTCAATTCAGTGGCCAGAAAGTTAGTGATTTGACCATTTGATTTCTCATATTACCACGTCCCTGCTTCAAAGAACGTTTCCATTACGATAAACACTGAAATCCACATAGACAAACTAATTAAACAATAAATAATGAAACTATAATTCAGTAGAAAACAAATTTGGTTTATAGTAACTTTACGTTTATGAGATGTACGGTTTGTACAAATGAATGTAAAGTATGGTTACGGTTGTCTGCGTGTGTTAAAATAATAATAATAATGTAGGTTCGTTGCAAACGCAACCGGAATGGCAAGGACCTGGTGGTCACTAACTGCCATCCGATGTTAAAAACTAAAAAATTTTAAATTGCAAAAGTTTAAGAGTTTAAAAGTTTAAAACGATGATGATGGCTCGACTGCATAGGAAGGGTAGATGGTATTGGGTTAGAATCACGAATGCCTTACCACCGAGGTTAGACTTACCAGGGACACAATGGTCCCCGATGGCATCGCCAAACGTGAAGGACAAGTGAGGGGAAAAGCCGGGTATCATTGTCAATGTTTCTTAAAATAATAAAAAATGCTATGGATTGAGGGGAGCTGTGCCTAACTTTTTCTAAGCAGGGGTGCAAAGACGTAATATTGGCCCACTCCTCAAGAATAAACAGTTTTGGCAGCAAAGTGACTCCCATCATCGACCAAACAATAGTGAATTTTACACCTTTTGGGCCCTCGACTCATGAATTTTGGCCCCCTTCGTCCTGGGCCGTGTGCGTTGCACCCTTCGTACCACCCCTAATTACGGCACTGGGGGGAAAAGGAGGGAGCCAGCCGAAAAGAAGTGTTTTCTCAGTCACAGAGTTAGGAAGTTATTAAATAATAACGTGGTACAAAAGCTAAAATTGTGTTAAAATTGAGAGCACCTGGCAAAAATTAACTCGTGTAGGAATGTCAGCTAAGCGGCTTTCACTGCAAAATCAGACCCTCTATAACGTTGCAAATGTATTAATAGTTTTTTTCTTCTACGTAGCTAGTCAAATAAATACGGATGCACACCTATTTACGTTGCGTTTTGGACTTAAATGTTAGACTGCCTAAGCGGGGAATTGATTTATTTCACCTTTCTTTATTTAACCCTTCACGAGCCCAGTTGGCTTTCCATCCTGTTTAATACCTGGCTAGTCCTCTCAGTCCTCCCTGCAAAATCATGGAAAACATAATTTTCAAGACCATGCTTAACTTTGCCATTGATAACAGCATAGTCCACCAGAATCAATATGGAGGGTTCCCTGGTCAGTCAACCACCCATAATCTCATCCATTTCCTCGACAAGATCACTGAGTGGCTTGGCGACAAGCTCTAAGCTGATGCAGCCTATTTTGACTCAGCTAAAGCTTTTACTACATTACGTCACACTAAAACTTCTGAGAGTTCTCAGTGATGTAGGCTACTCGGGTGCACTACTTGCAGGTCTTATGTCTTTCCTCACCAAACAACACCAGAAATGGAATGTGGACTGCCATCTCTCCGCTTCAGTGGAAGTAATCAGTGGAGTACCACAGGAGAGTGCCCTTGGTCCACTTCTCTTCATTCTTTTCATGAACACCCTGTACGAACATCTTGAAAGTGACAATTGTATTTTCCTCGAAAGACACCAAAATCAATGCCTTCTCAAACGATCCAGCTAGCTCTGCGAAACTCCAAGCCAATATCTCCAGCATGGTGTCCTGGATGCAAGCCATGGACATGAATTTTAACGTGAGTAAGTGTGCAGTTTTAGGTTTGGCGTCCAACGTCACTTGACTGACTATTACCTTAGGAACTTCATTGACAGAGAAGGAGTTGCAACAAGATCTTGGCATCGTCACTGACTGTGACCTGAATTTCTCCGCACATATACAGGCTGCCGTGGCCAGGGCTTATGGAGCCCTCGCTATCATCCGAACCACCCTCTTAACCCTCCCAAGGAAGAGTTTCCTCATGCTGTACCGCGGCAAAGTTCGCAGCATTCTTGAGTATGCGGGCAAAGCATGGTGGGTTGTTTTGAAGAGGACTGCGACAAGCTGGAACATGTCCAGAGACATGTCACTAAACTTGCTGCGGAACTCAAAAATGCCTCTTACCCCGACCGGCTTGCTGCCTTGAAGCTCCCAATACTCAATTACCGGCGTATCAGATGAGATCTGATTTTCACTTTCAAGTTCCTCAATAGTGAAGACCCACCAGCCAAAGAATGGTTCACCCTCTCTACAAGCTCAGCCACTTGAAACGATGAGGCAAAATACTTCAAGAAGAGATGCAATACTTCCTTTTGCCAAAACACTTTCCCTTTCCGTGTCGTTAACAACTGGAACAAAATGCCTCAACACACCATCGAAGCAACCTCGTTCTCCAGTTCAAACAGAGACTGGATACCGTGCTCTTTTCTATTATCGCCCCCTGCAATTACAAAAACTGGTAGCTTCGTGGGTACCCTGGTGTAAAAAGCTCTCTCTGCTACTGCTAGGTTATTTTTCATACTCATGCTCTATTCATATCCATATTCTATGAAATTGGACGAATTGCAGCAGTACGAGACAAACTGCTTTCTTTTTCTGATTTGTGGTCTGGGGGCGTAACGGGGATGGCATGGGAGGGCACGTAAGTGCGAAAATATTGTTATAACCATTGTTAGTATTGCCGGCATCGTCTCTCATTGGACTTGTATTTTTACTGTACGTTTTGACCTCAGTCTTCCATAATAATGCCAAATTTTCGACGCTTAATTTCTCCGCCACCTTTTAAATTTTTCCACTCAAATTTAGTACATAAGCTTTGTTGAACTAGGTCAACACGTGTACCAATTTTTATTAATTTCTGATTTGTCACATCGGAGACCTGGACTTGAGCTGAAATCGTGAGTTTCATTTTTGGCTTGGACTACTTCTTATTTGGTCACGTTATACAATGGTCTCTACAGACTTATTAAACCATTCGTCCTAGAAAGCTGGTTCTTAGCTTATTTGAAAGATCTACTTCCAGAGATGTCCCATTCCGGAGTTACGGGGACAAATAAATTCTTTAATCGGGGCTCTGGACCGTGGCCATGAACCCACCCTAGCTGTTACAATAACCCTATAAATTCTTGCAATAACTGATAAACAATACAAACGCATTGAACAATCCATTTTACTGTTATACAATGTTTTAAACATTGTTTTTACGCAATAATGCCATTAAGCAAATGCCAATGCACGTAGACTGAAGATTCAAAAAGGGTCAAAGGATTTTAGCGAGCGTTAACCGCACCCGGTCATCTGCCCGACGAAGCCCTAAGGCCCTATGTCTGCAACACCCGGAATGGATTCTCAGGAGGTCACCCACCCAAGTACCAATCGGGGCCAATGCTGCTTAACTTCGGTGATCTGACGAGAACCGGTGTTTCCAGCACTGCAAGGCCGCAGACTGAAGATTAAACAAATGCTAACAATGCTGGTGAGCCAACAATTCACCCGGACTTTCAGGAAACGTGAAAAGAAAGCAGTATCCTTATTACGAATTGGTTTATCTATACTCTGTTCCACATTATGTTTGCAGGACGACGCCATGTTTCCTTCCACTACGAGTGCAAAAACATGTTGCTATCACACTTATAGACTCTACACAGTTACTGTTTGAGTCCATGAATGGGACACTTACGTGTTTTTGCACTCTTAGTGAAAAGAAACATGGCGTCATACAGTCAGTTTCCTGCAAACATAATGTGGAACAGACTATATAATGGTTTCATGTCACTCTCCCGTGTTAAAGCTAAAATGTCCGTTGCCCATTTGGCTGACAGTCCTATATTACAAAAAAAGGACAAAGCCGCTGAAAGAGAGCTGCGGACAAACCAACTTCCAAAAGAAAGATTTGCACTGAATGAGCGAGCAAAATTCAGTGCATTTGCAGTGAGTACAAAACCCAACTTGGTATGTCAAAGTATCATGAATTAGAAAACAAAACGAACTAATTTGATGTTTAAGGTAAGATTTAACAGATCCGACGTCAAAACAGCAAAGGAACACAAATAAACTTTCCTGTAAGGTTTCAGATGCCGCAGCAAAGGATGAGATCCTTGAGGGAGAAACCGACGGTCCGACTGGTACAGAAGCACATAGATGAGCCCGCAGGTTGCAGTCCTGTACTTATGAAAGGAGACCTTCGAAAGGGAGGTCGACTTGAGTGGTCAAGGATTCCTGACCTGGAGAACAGTGAGCTGGTAGTGGAACGCGAACAAACGGTACCGGTTCTCTGTGAAGCAGAAGATGTACTAGCGCTCGGGTGTCTATATTATATTTTTATGTTAATTGAAGAGGAGGCTTCGCGGCGCAAACCGGGTTTGTGTGGTGATGAAGCTAGAGGCTTGAAGCACAACCTGAGGCTTGTAAGGGAGAAGGCCATGGTCCTGAAGGACAGGGAACCGAAGACGGATGGAACAGCAGGCTGTGTAGTGCAGGCTGGGTTGTGCAAGGCACGACGCCATGCTGCAGAAAAGGAATCGTCGTGAAGGGAGAACGGCTTGGCTTGTTGTCACTCTTGAATGGTCGAGAGATCCCCGGCCCAAAGGACAAGGAACCGAAATGTGGAACGAAGAAAAAAAGGTACCAACCAGGCCCGGCCATGAGCCTGGGCCCGAACCTCTGGTCTCGGTTGTCTTATGAAGAAGATGGGCTGGTGCTCGGGTGTTTGAACATAATGGTAGTCCCAGACAACGTAGGGCGGAGAAAGCATTCCAGAAGATAGGTGAACCGAGCTCTGTGGTTCACTGAAAGGATCCGGGTCCGGGTGTTGGCGCCCGATTCCGGAACCCCAGGCGTCAGACGTATGGGTGAGCATCCGTAGGAGGGACAGCAACTGAAAATAACGGCAGTGTTTGCGAGAGGGTAGGTGAATAGGAGATTGCGGCCCAGGGCCCTCAACCCGGACATGAGAGCTCAGTTCCCATGCCCCAGGCGCCTGGGTGCACGAGTCCACAGGTGCAAGAGAAATAACATTTGATGAAAACGGTGGTGTTGTCAAGAAGGCAGGCGGACAGTAGGGTGCGGTCCACAAAGGGCTCCGGGGTGGGCGCTGGGGCCCGGTCCGAGCCCGGCAGCAAGCAAAAGCGGCATCGAAAATTCGGGCCAAAGGGGCCTGAATGAGGAGCCCAAGCAACGATCCTCTTCGGCGTATTTACGGGTCGACAGAAAGTGTCATTGGAAGTAGAAGAATCGTGATGTTACCAAGCAGGTGACTCAGGAAAGCAACAAGACACAGAGCTTCATTGTCCATGGACCGGCCCGGACAGGTAGCGCGTGATCCAGTGATCCGGAAGCTCGAAGAAGAAAACAGACCTGGCAGAAACAAGTATCAGGCCGGACGAACTGCTGAGTCGGCTTAGGCCGGCTGGTAATGTAGGTAACCAAACCATCCACGGACTTGTGGAGAGCAGGTCCATATGCCTCTGTCCTAGTCCGCACTGTCCCCTCCCCCTCCGTCGCCAAGCTGATGGCCGAAATGGACCAGGTAAGGAGCGGTGCGCAAGGTGACTGAGGGGAACAATGCCAAGCCCTTATACCAAGGAAGGAATCAGGAACAGTGGTTGACAAGAGTAATGTCGACGGCCCGTCTGGATCAAGGCTTGATGAAGGTAATTGTAGCAGGAATCAAGAACTGACCTGAACGAAGTGGCTCTTTGGCCACCGAAGTGCACTTCTGGAAAGGCGATCTTCAAAAGAGAGGCTGACTTGTTGCTGTAACTGCTGAGTGGTCGAGGGATTCCCGACCTCGAGAACGGTGAACCGTGAGTGGAACGCAAAAATCGGTACCGGACTTGGCTACAAGCCTAGGCCCGAATATCAAGTCCTAGTTTCTCTGTGAAACAAAAGATATACTAGCGCCCGGTGTGTCGGAGTGCAATGGAAGTCAGGCGGACAACAGAGTGATAGTTCACTCAAGGCCCTGGGCCTGGGAATCGGGGCCCAGTCCTCCAGCCCCAGACGATAGGGCACACGGGCCCACATCCGCAAGGTCAACTTTGTTGAACAGGAACCTTCGTGGCGTAGGCTGGAATTCCGTGGTGACGAAGCGAGAGGTTCGAAGCACATCCTGAGACTTGTAAGAAAGAGGCAGTAGGCCTGGAGGATAGGGAACCAAAGATGGATTAAACGGGAGACTTCGCAGCGCAGTGCGGCAAAGTAACACGCAATGTCGTGGACAGGAGATCGGCTGGGTGACTGTAGGAGGAACTCTTGAATGGCCAAGAGATCCTTGACCTGAAAGGCAAGGAACCGAAAGTGGAACAAAGAAAAAAGAACCGGTCCGGCCTTGAGCCTAGGCTCGATCTTCGAGTCTGGAACAGAGAACGATAAATTGATTGTAGTCGTAATCCAGGAATGGCCGAGAGGTTCCTGACCAGAGGGACAAGAAACCAAAACTGGAACGAAGAAAAGAGTACCGGGCCCGGCCAAGCCTAGGTCTGAACCTCAAGTCTTGGTGGCCTATGAAACAGAAGACGGGCCAGTGCTGGGGTTGTCGAGCATAAAGGTTGTCCCAGACAATGCAGGATAGAGGAAGCATCCCAGAAGATCGGTGAACAGGGGTCTATGGTCCACTGAAAACATCCAGACCCGGTGTTGGGGCCCAATCTTAATCCCTGGGTGCCGGAAGCGCAGACGAACATCCGTAGAAGGGACAGCAACTATAAGGAACCACAGCGTTTGTGAGGGCAAGTAAATAGCGGATCGTGGTCCGCTAAGGGACCCGATCCCATGCCCCAGGTGTCAAAATGCACGGGTCTATAGGTATAGGAAGGGCAACATCTAATGAAAACAGTAGCGCCAGCAAGAAAGCATACGGAGAGCAGGTTGCGGTCCACAAAAGGGTCCGGGCTGGGTATTGATACCCAGTCCGAGTCCCGGCATACAAGCACAGGCATCGAAAAGATGGGCCAAGAGGCTCGGATGAAGAGGCCCAACGACGACCCTCTTCGGGAACTGGCGTTATGTCAAGAAGGTAGGCGGACAGCGGAATGCGGTCCGCAAAAGGCTCCAGGCCGGGTGCTAGGACCCAGTCCGAGCTTTGTCGTCCGTAGCATGAAACATAATTGGTCCGTGCACCAGTCCGACAAAAGGCGGCACTGTAAAGTAACAGGATACAGTTTCGTTGCTGGAAAAAAAAAACGGAACTGCTTCTAAGCAATCCAGGCAGCGGTCTGAAAGAATGGCAAGTGCGTCTGACGGGCCGCGGACACCCGGAACCAGAGGCAGACTGGAAAGGCAAGCGCACCGTGAGGCGAACCAGGAAAAGAAGGCGGACTGGGCTGATCGTCTTACAGGAGGAAGAGGTATCGGCCGCGGCCACAACCACTGGATACTTCACAAACAGCAAGGCACAAAGCAGAGCGTCAAAGCTTTCCAAAGCGGTCCGCTGCGTCCGTCTTATGTAGAGGAACCCAGTTCCGCTCATACGCAGTGAGGAGAAGTTACGAGCACGGCAGGGAAGACAACTTTCAAGCTAGGGACTAGAGCTCCAGAAAGGGGAAACAGCTAGTAAGAAAACAGGGACTGTATATTTTCTTCGGCTATAAAAACAATGTTTAAAGCAATGTAAAACAATCAATTTGGTCGTTTAGAGCTCCAACCCCTGAACCACTAGACCAATTAGAAAAAGCCTTATGGAAAGGGCACATCTATGGAGCAATACCTGTAAAATGAGCTAAGAATCAGTTTTCTAGGACGAATAGTTTGATCTGTAGAGAGCGTAGCAGAAAAGTGTCATGCCAACAAGTACAAGTTCAACAACAAGCACAAAATGAAAATCACGATTCCAGCTCAAGTCCTGATCCCCCAATGCATCAAATTGGAAATGAATGAATAAAAGTTCGTACACACATTCACCAAGTCCAATAAAGTTTGAATACTAAATTTGAGTGGAAAATGTTGAAGAGAAATTCAGCATCAAAATTTTAGCTTTACCATGAGTGGTTGAGATCAAACCTTACAGTAAAGGCTACTGCCTTTACTAATTAAAGGGTTTGTTTCCACTGGTTTATGCAACCCATAATTGTCTAAATGAATAAAAAAAAAACAGCTTCGCCTTTTCCAAAAAAGCATTAAGCTTGTATCCTCACACTCACAGCTGTGAAGGTACACAAATAAAATGGATTAGTTCAATCGAACACAACGAACTAATATTTTTTTGGATTAAAGGAAAGTTTTAAGTTGATGTAATTCGTTTCCAGTGTTTTAATATCCTTTTGAAACTCAGACTTATCTAGGATTGTTTCAACTGTCCTACCAATTTTCAGATCATCCACAAATTTAAGTGAGCGCAATTTATTAATTTAACTCCCGTCTTGTATATTGGCTGTGTGAACCGCAAAAATTCTAGGGCCAACCACGGTACCTGAGTAATGCCAAGCCTAACATCAGTCCAAGGAGAATGAATATCATCCATCACCACTCTTTGTCGGCATTCCGTAAAAAAAAGCACTGTAAAAATTAGTAACTTCAAAGGAAATATCATCATCAACTTGTGTTTTTATAAGCATACCATGATCGATGCTACCAAATGCATTAGCGATGTCAAAAAAACAAACATCAACTTGTTTACCTTTGTCCAAATGGTATGTCCACTTAATCCGCACCGCTACGTTAGTGGAACAAGATCTAATTTTTGCGAAACCATGTTGAGCAGTATCCACAAATTTATTTTCCTAAAGTTCTCCTTCCAATATAATTTTAATGGCCCTTTCACACACTTTTGCAGACACATGTGAGGCTAATTGGTGTATTAGGATCGGTTTTGCTACCTTTCTTGTGAAACGCTACAGTATTGGCTTCCTTTCAGTGTTCAGGTATCACACCCGTTTTCAAGCAGCGATTAACGATATTGCATAATGCCGGAGCTACGGAATTATCACAGTGCTGCAAAACCCACAGCGAAGTTTGATCCGGAACAGCAGCCTTGCTCGTATCCAATTCCAAAAGCAGATTGGAAATAGTCTGCACACTCACAAGTTTGTTGCATGTTTGTCCTTACAATCTAACGGGTAAAGGTGTAGAATTCTTATTGGCGGGTGAGAAAATGGAGTTCAGCAACTCGGCCTTGTCAAGTGGAGGCACGACAACAGATCCATCATAACACTGCAAAGGACCAAGCCTGTTGGGGGGTTTGCCTTTTACGATTGATGTAACTGTACACTACGCAAGGTTTTTTTTTTACAATTCCAAAGAACTTTGTTGCAGATGTCAAGTTTGTGTTTCCAGAAGGTGCTAGTCAGCTTGTTGCGACATTCTTGAAATCCTTTCAAGTTGAGCTCAGATTTCGAATTACAATATTGTTTCCATAGCCGGTTTTTCATTTTATTGGCTTTCAGAATCGCAACAGGAAGAGGGGCACGACCACCTTTATCACTGTATACTGGAATAAATTGTTCCGTCAAGCCCTGTAGTTTGTTTCTCAAAATTACCCAACATTCCTCCGGCGTCTTACCCTAAAATTCTAATGCCCAGTTACACAGTTAAGTCGGCTTCATCTAGTTTAGCTCAGATTTCATCATAACGACCAGGTTTGAAATTCATATGCTGTTTGCTGTTCCTTTTCTCCATTTCAGAAAAAAGGTTGTCCCAGACAATATCATGGTCGCTATTTCCCAATGGCGGTAAATGTCTAACATCCGAAATGGGCCAGTCCTCACCCATATGTACGAGATATTGAAGTGAAGGCTGATTATTTGGCACTGTTCTAGTAGGAATTATTACGTGTTGAGTGTAGCGCAATTCATTTACAGTGTCCAAATATTTGCTTAGCATGTCAAACTTGAACTTGTCAAGCATGGCCCTATATTAAACCAAACCGTGTCAATTTAGTTGTAAAATTCATCAGTAAAAAAGTCGTATGAAAGTTGTGATATCCACACAAAACCAAAACTGGTATAAGAGAAGCCGCTAAGTTTCCAATAAGGGACAGCCAATGAAGGTAATGATAGCATTCAGGAGGGAAAGGCCGCCAAAATTAATCATATTAGACAAGTTAAACGCACCAAATAATACTTTGGACGTTAAAAGAAAACTTGAAGATTGCAACCGCAAGTAGAAAGGTTCTAGTTTTCATTTAACTTTTGAACTATTAGTCAGTGCAAGTAACTTGGCTAATAGGGTTACCCTTGGTGGCCTTTCTCTGGTTTTCCGTTTGCTTTCATCGTTCACATTTTGTCATCTAGAAATCCCTTAAGTTCACAAATTCGCTAAAACTAAAACATCGGACCGAAATGCATTTTGTTTTTTGGGTTATTAGTAAGGCTCGGCCGATACCAACTTTGACCGATCTGATCCGATACCGATACGCTACATCACAAATACCGATGCCGATACTTCAATACATTACTTCCAGCAAAGTTAATGTTTTATCCATATTCAGAAACAAAAATTCCGTATCTCAAAGCTCAATGGGCAAGCATCTAGTAGTAAATTGAGTTTTTTGGCAACTCTGTTTTTGGTTTTTGTTAAATAATTTGAGAACGACAGAAGCTATCGCTCTGAAATTAGCACCATTGGAAAGCTCTCGAAAAAATGGTTAAAATTCAAATTCAGAAACGGACAATTGCAAAAACCGATACTTGACCAAAACAGTTAGCCGATACGGATCCAATACCGCTAGTATCGGTGCCGATGCCAATATCGGTATCGACCGAGCCTTAGTTATAAGCATAAACACCGTTGGCTTGTGGATGTTTGTATCTGAATTTGAATTTGAATTTGAAAGAAAATTCGACAGAAAGCCTGCTG
>JAHWFP010263369.1:1574-25747 GCA_023313725.1 Lithobius niger | reverse complement strand
CGGGTTCAACTATCAGATCTTCTTCGGCAGATAGCAGTTCCGAAGTAGAATCGTTGTGTAGCAATCCACGGCAATGTCTATGACGGATTATTTTTGTGGCGGTGCCTGCTATTACGGGTGGTGCTTAACAGATGACTACTCTTGGTGTTCAGCTGTGGCGACGTGACTTACATTACTTTCGACTAAGAAGCGGAATGTAAAACGGGACTCGGGGGGAAACCATTCCACAAAATGGCTTGTGCGACATCACCAGTTAGAGAACTGGTTTTGATGTCAAAGGCTGATCACATTCTGGATAAGTGTATAATCATTGACTAGTACTAGCGTTATTCGACATTTAATGCATTTCTACAAAATATGGCCGAGGAAACAAATAATGTTGTACAGAAATGGAAACTCTTCCCAATTTTTTTTATTAGTAAGGACACTTAAATTCAAGTAAAATTTTTAATTCTCGCTTATGTTTGTACATCAGGCACCAATTCAAAAAGAGCTGTCGTACAACATAATCAAACGAAACTTTACATAATTACTAATAATCAATTTCCTAATTCAGTTTAATAGCATGACATAGTCTTGTCACACACACTAACATTTAAATGTACAAACATTTATAAAATGTCTTTTAAACATATATATGCTCAACCGCAGGTTTTATTTACAATACAAAAATTCTAACTTACACTTATTTATATTTTTTTGTAGGCACTTTTGTTTATGTATTTATTTTTCCATCTAGAAATATCTTCCCAGACAGTAATAAAGAAGCATAAAGCATTGCAAATTCTTATACCAGATTCAAAAGGTAAACCTTCTGGGGAATAATGGTATGGTGAAATAACTGTTATTATATGGTACAAAAAAAGGCCACTTTGCTATATATCTCTTATTCACACAATAATAACACTAATTAATAATGATAAATGTGACAATATAACAAGTCAAACTTCAATCATGACAGATTCACATACGATGCAAGTTACTTGATTGTCCTTTATAATACTATGTGGCCTTAATATATATTAAAAAAAAAACACAATTTTAAAGATAAAATTAGCTTTTACGTATCCTAAAATATTTACCTTTAATTTATAGCGGATTTTCGTTAAATAATGCTCGCTCGTCCGATAATCAAAGAAAAAGTTTCATCACTTGTTCCAGCAAAGGGGGGGAGGAGGAGTTCAATTAAGAGTAGGGATGGGTCGGTAACTGATACTACATTTTCGGCTAGTAAACGGGATGTCCTGGGTTTGTGTCCCAATCGGGGAAGTTGTCTTTTCTTTCTTTCTCAGACTAGTGTATTGCGTATCCTCACAAGGACAGTCTTTAATGCAGACTGCTTGCTTCATTTACCCTTTACCTTGTGATTTCTTTCTTTATTTACTGAATTTTCGGTTTTTACTGAAAACCGAAACGATTCAGATTTTGTCAATTTTTTATACGGTGTTCGAAAAATGAAAGATTTATTTGGTGTTTTAAATTTTAAAATAATTATCATTTTCTGCCTATAAACGCCAGCAAAGATCCTAGCCATAAAAAAAGGAAATAGTTGAGGAAAATGGTCTGCCTGGTAGCCATTTCGTCACTCACGCTTGTACCGATCATGGGTATACTAGTACTCGACTTAGCCGTCGAATCATTACTTTCAGGGCCGTAAGTAACAAACAAACAGCAAACACAGACATCATCATCAACCCTTTTTAACAGCCCCTGTAACACGTGTGTAGCTTATCTGCTGAGCAGCGTCTGTCCCGCTAGCATAAACTTAGCGTAACTGCTATTTTCCCCACCTACGAGCTTGACGCAGAGAAGGTGGTTTTGGGGAAACCTCCACATAGCCACCACATGGCCACTAGACACAGCATTGATTGGGAGAAGACTACTACGCTGATTAAGTCAAACTCTGTTAGTGATAAACATTTACGATGCCTCGAGTCACTAGCCTAGTTAGGCATGAAATAGATGGGCGAGAGCTAATGAACCTCCACCCACCATCGACACCAGCAATCCAGCATTTGGCAGAGAGGCTGCGAGCTCGGTGGAGTAGCAATGAAGATGCTTAGATGCGGGCCTTCTAATTCTTCGAGGCTATGCACGCACATGCTTCGTTCAGATCGGCGTCGGACAGTGTAGCATGATGTAACTAGTAAATATTTTTTCTTTATCACCTGAAGAAGACAGCAGGAGAAATTACGACAAAATGTCTTTTCAAAGCTGTTGAAAATTTGTTGCAATTGTGGACTGGTTTCGCTATTTTGAGAGGTGCGTAAAGTATGGCGTCTGCTGTAGAATGTCATCGATTGACTCTCAATGTAATCGCAGCCATTATGCTATATTTCAAATTTTTCTGATGCCTTTGATTTCTTCCTCCGAGTGTGATAAGCAAATCTTGTACGGCTGCAGTCGAAAATCACACGAGTCTCCAATGTCTGCATGCCAAGTGGCGAGTGCCGGGCGTTTTCCTGTGGCTACTTTCAACATTCTGCAGCAGCCCTGCTCTAATCCTACACTTTAGAGCAAGCTAAAACACACGACAGTCTCCGATCATGCCCAAAAATGAAAAGTGATGGGATAGATTGTTAGACTGACGGCCTGCCTAAGCACCTTTTTCTTTAGATTGTTGGGTAAGTGAGCGTTATTTAACAAAAATAAACTATAAATTAAAGGTGGTATGTTTGAGGAAAGTGAAAACACTGACATGTTGGAACGTAGACACACTTAATACAGAAATGCTCTCACGTTGAACTTTATTTGACACATTGTAAAATTTGACTTTGTAATGCAATACACGCCAAGTCAAATGAAAGCCTAGTCTATAATCGATGGAACATGGGCTTCATCAAGTTCGCATGAAGTGTTTAGTTTGCAAAACACTTTGCGTGGTCCTCTCATATGTACAAAATACATAAATGGAAAAAATAGGCCTTGCCAACGACTGAAGATTCAAACGCGTAGAACACACACGTTGATAAAAAATACTCTTTATGTAAACTCTTGTGTGTCAGCCATAAATGGAAGCACTGGAAACAGTTCTTACTTTTGCGTATCTTGTAGGAAGGCAGAAATATGACCTTATGATTCTACGAACCAATCTTCATGTGACAAAAAACTCTAAATATTATATCATGGAATGAATTAACAGAACCTTGTGTCAACAATTTGGTAAGTTTCCTCGTCATACGCTCAACTCATCCATAGTTCTTGACAGCCTAACATTTTCTTGTCGCCGTCTCTGACTTCTTCGTACAGCATCTGCTCGGCGATAGGGTTCATTTTTAAGACCTGCAAAAAAATTGAGTTCGCAAATTCAACACTATATGTAAAAAAACAAATGTTAGAAATTTTAACGGCATACGGGATTAGTGCAAGAATGGAATTATGACAATGGTTTAAAGTGAGCTTTTGTGTTTCTAGCTTTTAGTGAATTAATTTTTAGTAAATTAGCCCATTCTTTCTCTCTGAAGAAGTTCCAATTGAGAAGAACACACATTTAGAAACTATTGACCTATGCAGCCAGTACGGACGTGCGATATGCGAAAAATTCGTGGCGAGCCGAGTATGAAACTTGTACTCCAACTCGGCTCGCTGCTCGTGTCCATCCACGAAAAACTCGAATCCAGCGAAATCCGGAGACCATCGATTTGGTATATTGGAATGTCAAAATCGGGCAAAAATTGACGAAGTTATCGCATTTTTGCCAGTGGTGAAGATTAAAACTCAATAACTGAAACCATTTTCAAGTTATATCCTTAAAACTGGAAAACCATGACCCACACAGTCAACTAAGCACCATCTTTGTTCCTATTATTTTAACAAACTAAAGGGAAACTTGCAAACAAAATATTTCTATCAAATACTCGAACTTGGCCCGATACTCGATTCTTCTATTGCAAACTCGGCTTGGCTCGAATCGAATTAAAATATTTCTACTCGCACATCCCTAGTAGCCAGTGAACCCGAGTGCCTGTGCTTGACATCCCCAACCAACTGCTGAACCTTGCATTCCAACCAAACTGAAATGAAGAAACTGTAGCAGATACCAGTAGACGGATCAATATGACAACAATCTTTGACTGCAGAGCTGCTGTGTCCTCACTCCTGATGTTAGCCATATGTTGTCTTACACGATTTCGGACTCTATTCTTGTTTCTCCGATGTAAATTGCATCACACTCGCCACATGGCACACAATTAAGCAATTTAACAATAAACTGACGGGAAATATTTTTACAGAGCAAAGAAATGTGCCTAAGGCCATTAAAACAAAAAAAGTTGTTTCTCAGGCATCGCCCCACCGCCTAAAAGCCGCCGCACGGACCTTTTTTTTTTTTTTTTCATTTTCCTTGCTATTTACCGCAGTGCTTGCAACAAAATACAATTACGAGACACCGGACAAAAAAAAAAAAAAACCATCACGAACACCACACCAACAATAGGGATCTGGTACATCATTATTACTCTTATTATTACTACTATTTATTATTACTCTTAACAACAGCAATTATTGTTGTTGGTGTGGCTAAAAAAGAAAAATGTAAAAATAAAAACCGCCCGCCCGCATGGAAAATTTTTTTTTTTCGCCTGAGAAACAATTTTCTTTTTTTAAATGGCCTAATGTAGTAATTATTTTTATAATTACAGTCACTTTATATTATTCAAAATTGTTGACAAGCACTGGGTCACTAATTAACCCCTTCACATATAACTCAAGTCATTAGCTTACACATAATTATATGTTGAACACTATATTACAATTGTAACCATAAATTGATCTTACCTAGTAAAATGTCTTCCAAAGCACCATTGTACACTTCATCCTGCTTTAGCAGTTTCTTTTCTTTGACTAGCTGTGTCTTACTTTTTAATTCGTTGATAACAGCATCCTGAAAAGTAAAGCGATGTTGTGTATCAAAAGCTTAGTTCCCATAGTAGCTGCTGCCAAATATCGTAAGAAATTCATTGTGAATTATAAAAGTAAAAATAAAAATGTCGGGTATTTAAGGCATTTGCATAATAACTTGACTAACTTTTTATTAAATTAAAATACTGCGTAGCCAGTGGAGGAGTAGCCATATCGGTAAAAAGGGTGCCAGAATTGTATCGACACAGAGTCACGTTAATTCCGGTATTTTCGTAAATACTGACCCATGTGTTACAGTAATTCCGGATTCGTTATTTGCTTTAAAAGTGTCCGAAATAATTCGGTATTGTGGTAGCACGGAGTAAGGTTGTGCCGATTAATCGTTTAAACGATAATCGTCTTCTTGACGATTTAACGTTCAGTAATTTTCGTTTAATACAAACCGAACCTCTGGCTGCCGATATTTGCGGTATCGGTTTCGGCAACTTTCGCAGAAATATCGATAACTTTAGAACCGTTCGAGATTACGACAAGCGGTTCGCGGCGTTTCGCTCAGGAAATCACTGAGTATCTTCCTAGCTATGTTTTAACTGTGGGTTACTATGTAAATTTTATTTTATTTTAATAATTATTGGACTTTTGCAGAAAACTACAATTTTGATGAAAAATTGGGGATAAAATTTTGGATATCCGGTTCGGTATTGGTATCTGATCGGTAAAGTTGGTATCGGTGAGCCTTATTTAAAATATTGGTCAATTTTATTTTTGATAATAATTTCTGAAAGCATTCTGAACACAACCTTTCACATAGCAAACCCATACTCAATACCGCTTTGACCCTCCAGATGTCTGATTTATTCAAAAACTAGGAAGAAGAGATTCGTATTTGTGGCTTTAATTATGGTTCACACTGTTATCGTTATTTTCCAAGCTGCAGCAATTTATAAACCGACACAACAAAATTTAATATATGAAACCCAAGTTTCAGTAAAAATTGCTGCTTTCTTGGTAGCGTTCGAAAGCTGGGAGTCCCAATTTCCGTGTCTGCGATGAATGATGTCCACAACTTCACTGTCTTTATTCCTCGCATAAACTGCTCCGTTTTCGATGTGTGTTTTGTAACTCCTTTAGTATTGCGAACTACGATTGGTTCTTTCGTGGAACGATACCTTTGAATGAATCGGAGCACTGCCTCAAGTGACATCAAGCGAAGCGAGTTTTTGGACGAAACGGTAATAATGGAGTGGACACGAAAGTATTAAACTTAAAAATTATTTGGGGACAGGGATTAATCGTTAATCGCTTTTTTTAACCTTATGGTAAACGTTTAGCCGATTAATCGGAATTTTACAACCCTAACACGGAGTTACCGTAACTCTTGATTTCTCTGAAATAAGGGAACCGGAATTACTATAACATGCCTGCCTCGCTGTGGCTATACATATAACATCAGAAACCGCAACCATATTATTGTTAGGGACCCGTACTTTCCGCGATATTTTTAAGCAAAATTTTGCGATAACATTTGTTGCGAGAATTTTTAAAATATGCGGTGGAAAAAGGTAATTTTGCGATACAATATGTTGCGAGATTTACTGAATTTTGAAACAACAAAAAAAATTCTTACAAAATCGTTCACAAAAAATAGCCTAAAATAGGCCTCGTAAGTGGTATACAATATGAATAAAGTTTTAAAAATTTAAATTCCACTTTCCACTTCAAAACAGCTGCCATTAACGAACAGAAGGTCTTATTTTACTGCAAAGTTAATAAACTTTTGATGAAAAGTCAGTCAAAATTTATTTATTTGGGCAAAAATTGCGAATTTTGCGGGAAAAAGCAAATTTTTATTTTTGGCTTCAGCAAACGGCGTACACCTCACCTATTGAAAAATTGGGTCAAAATTCTTATTAGTAAACAAGTTGCGAATTTTGCGATTTCGCAAAATCGCATAAAGTACGGGTCCTTAATTATTGTCAAATTAGACAAAGAGTTACGGTAACTCTGTGTTACTACAATTCTGGATTGTTTCAGACACTTTTAAAGCAAATTACGAATCAGTAGTTACTGTAATTCCTGGTCCAAGACAGGAGTCGGTTTTTAAGAAAATTCTGGAATTAACGTGACTACGTGTCGATACAATTCCAAAAGTATTTGGAAGTACTCGAAAAAAGTATCAGTATCGGTATCTAGAAAGTATCGCTATACCAATACTTGGAATAATAAAGTATTGGTGTCGGGTTGAAAAACCTGATTTCGTGCGTCAATACAGAAAATCAGGGCTCAATAGTCTTAAATAACTGAATTGCTTGTAAGATTGTCATAGATGGATGAGTATCACTCAATACAAACTGTAAAAGGCTAACAACAAATTACTTCAGTTTTTACTTAGGTTTTTTTTTGGGCGTGTGGTAGTATGTTCGGTTCTGCCCGTTAGCATATGAATGCCAATGAGTAATGCGAGATGTTAACTGAGTGAACGATGTAGCTAATCCGAATTAAAATTGTTCATACCTGGTGATTTTTCCGGTTGATTTTATTTCTTTGAGAAACTACTTCAGGGGAATTGTTCCTTGCTTCCTTGGCTGCCTGTTCCAGCTTGCGGCGAGTCTGATTGTCCAACTCCGCTTGCTGGAAAATAATGTTAAAAGAACGAAAACTTTGGCACAAATTATAATTATGTGTTACTATCCTAAAATACTTACCTTTAGCGTGTGTTAAATTGTTTCGATTTTGCTGTAATTGCCCGAATTTTAAACCCCAACACGTTTAAAATTACAATGCATTGAGTTTAGTTTGTCTCCCGCTAGGAAAGTTGGCGTCACGGTCTATTATCACTCCGATATAGCCGCCATTGCTCTCACTTCGTTCATTCCAAGTTTTCACACGGGAAACTGCGGGGTCGGCGAAAGCGGGGAGGATGGGTAGGATCTATTGAAGGAAAGTATTTTAGGATAGTCAAAAGCCCAATTTTTCCGGGAGGTCAAAATTGGTTTCTACTGCCTATAAAAAATACACACTACCTGTAAATTCTTGCATTCAGTTCCTGTAATGCTGTCTTCCCTGGATGTTTCAAAACTCTTCAGATCCACCCAGCCTTGCAACCTATCTGCGCATGCGCTGCGCAGACCCTCCATAAATGGTGCCATGGCAATGGACAACCATTTCTTTACATCTTGATATGTCATGGTGGTTACTCAGAGGGGAGGTTGGGTGGGCAGAAGTAGTATATATTTTCGATAGGCAATAGAAACCAATTTTGACCTCCTGGAAAAACTAACGTTTTATTGGTTAGAGAACTGGTCGTTAAGTTGTCGTTGATATAGCTTGAAGGGTGTCATGATGCATTAGTAGGATTGAGCATGTAGAAGAACGCATGAGAAAAAGTCCACCAACAGTCAAGTGATTAGTTAGTCTCTGCAGATTTCAGTGTGCTGAGGCAGTCTGCACATGGGGAAGGAGGCCCGAAGTGTTGTAATGGATATGGAACAGATGGACGGAAGAAAACGGACTTACGTTATGTGTGTCATGAGAAATTCGGGTTGAAGAGGATTGATGAGTGGGTGACGTTAGATCTAACAGGGAGGCAATTTCACGAAGAATGAATTTGGGCAGAGGAATAAATCACATGTCAATACTTGGTGTAGTATTGAATCAGGTTGAGACATGAGCAAACGAAGCAAAAGTTGCGAGTGAGGGACTTAAGAAAAATTCATGAGCTGGAATGATTCAAGTTATGGGTTGTGTCATTTTGATTCCTGGTGAGGGTTGATCTGTTGGGATGAGGTTCAAAGAGGTTTTTTTTTTTTTGGCAAATGTGAAAAAATGACGTGGGGAGTGGATATGTAGCAGAGGGATATGTGGATTGAGAACACGATCTGAGGATGGACTTCATCAAAAGGAGGTTTAGGGTGCGAGTTTCGAACGTTTGCTGCAGATTTTGACGCGCTGAGGTTCACTGCACATGGGAAAGGAGGCCCAAGTGTTGAGAGGAGAAGGAAACAATTGGGCTAGAAGGAAGTGAATTTACGTTAAGATGTTGGTGAGAATTGGCTCAGTTCGTGGTGTGGATAGGGTGGGATGAATCGCTGAGGAAGGTTAAAAGTCACAACCATGTTGCAAATTGAATGTGGTTGCCGTAGGTGTGAACGAAGAGCATGCAGCAGGTGAGCAATTGGTGAGGTAGCAAAGAATTGCACAGGGGGCGGCGCGCCGCATCGGTGGTATCGATTGTGAGTTCCAGATGGTGTTGTCGGTATCATGTCTTGTTATGTTCCTAAAGAAATGGTTTGTAAGGACGAAAATGACTACATCCGGATGTGGGGATGCTGTGTAGAACAAGTTGGTAAGGAACAGCAGATATTCGGCTTGCAATTGGTGTGTTGCGCGTTGTTGGTGACAGGTGTCGCACTGATGAAGGAGACACACTGTTGCGCCGTAGATGTCCTGAGAGACGATGATGGGTGGAACTGCACGAGGAAGACTTGTCAGGACAGTGATGTCGGGCAAAGATTCGGTTGGGTTCCTGTACCTCCACGTAAAAATGGTTTTTCGGTGCCACAATGAAAAGTTTGAGACGAGACGTAACTCAAGGTATGTTGGAAAGTTAGAAAGGGTGAATCGGTGAACTGGTCCATGGCAGTCCTTCATTGTCTGCGTCATCCAAACACAGCGCGTTGGTTCAGCAACCGGGCTGTAGGAGATTCAATCAACGAAAAAGAGAGGGAGTTTCCTACGGTTTAGAACTTGAGGCCACTTTTGGGTGAGAACTGGAGGCTTCTTTCGGTCGAAAGTCATGGCATCTTTCGGATGAGTGGGGGTATTGAGGGGGGGGGGGGGGGTATTGAGGCTTAATGGCGCGTCGACAGCTAGGTCATTACTAAGCGCCCACCTCAGTCACAGTGAAGTGGTCCGGGTTGCCACTGCACCATACATTACATAGATATTAAACAAACCCCCAATCTAGCTCTTATCATACATCTGTACCTCCTGCAAAAACTGAAACATCGCCAATTGACGCACAATGTCTTGTGGAAGATGGAAATGGCAACAACCACCATCAAGATGGTGACAATCAACAAGGCAAGTGCCGGACCGTAAGTGGCCATCGACACCAATGACATCCAGGAGGGTCAACCCCCCTCAAAAGCAAAGAGTGAGTTGTCTGGTGAAGGTTCGGAGCTTCATGTGGTGCGATATTTTCTACATGCCGAAAGAAGATCTCCAGAGGTTTTCTGGCATGTACCAATCCCCAGTTTCGATAAGAGCATGGAGTTTCTCTTCATCCATTGCCGATGGTGATAAGGCGAACTGTTACACAAAAAATAAATCACAGGGTCACCCGTGTGTACAACAAGACTGTCCGAAACAAAGTGAGAGCAGTGGCGACTATATCAGAATGATATAGACCGTGCCACCAGCACTCCTAGTGGGAGACGAGCTAAACTCATCGTATTTCGATTTTAAACGTGTAGGGGTTTGAAATTCAGGCAATTAAAGCAAAACTGAAATGATTTAGCACATACTGAAGGTTAGTATTTTGCAGATAGTAAAAAAAATTGTCATGGGCAATCAAAGAATATCTTGCAAAAACATGTTAAGAAATTTCTAGCATACAGTGTGGTATTACTGCAATTTCTTTTTTTAACACTGTTGGCAAACTGGACTAGCAGAGAAGAAGTCAACTTTTAAAACTGATTACGGTCACTATGTTTTGCTGGATGAAAATTCCAAACAAGTTTTACCATTAAGTTATGACTGGTAAGGATAAAACACCCTCCTGCACAATGTGTGGACTGTTAGCAGCAGGGAAGCAATCTACCATTTGCATAGTTACTGGTCGGAAAAGCACCTTGCCTGTCAGCTTGTTAAAAGAACTCACCCTAAATGCACGAGTAAACCGAAAGAACAATGCAAAGAATGTATTGGCAGCTAGCGTCCTTGAACTTTCGCCAAAGAACTCTGCGACATCCGAGAAAGCATCCTGAAACAGAAACAAAACATGATTATTACATGATCGCAGCGAGTTATATATATTACATTTGAGTCTGTTCATCAACCATATGTAACACGTACATCTGACTGCCCTCAATTATTTTTCACATTTTACTTGGAGCACTACACATACGTTTCATAAACCAGAATATTGGAATTATTTTGCTATATGCCTCACTTGTATAGCCTTATACAGTAGTGTGTTTGCGAAGAGCTTCGTTATTCTCAATCAATCAATAAACCCCATGAATCGCGTCAGAATGACAGCGGCTCATGAAGTAGTCCTCTACATAATTATTAATCAAGCGAAGCATCATTACATAACCGAGGCCAATGATTTGTCAAAAATTAAATGCAATTCAACAAATTACCTATGGACCCAATGATAAAAATGGATACAACATTGGGAACTACTAAGGATGATAATAAAGGATAATAAAGTATTAGGGAGCACAATAATGAAAAAAATGCCAAGACCAACTAAGACGATGGCCATGCGAAAAGTGAGGATTGGTGTTACGGCCTGATGGATGGAGAGTAGGCATGCCATCTGGTGGTGGAGATAGGCAGATTCAAATTTCTTAAATCGCGCTAGTTTAATGCTCAAATGTCCAATTTTAAGCCGAAAACTAAAGGGAAGTGTTTTGTAGACACAGTAGTAAGAAATGTGTGTCTTCATGGGCCCAGAAACTGAACCTAGTTGTTTGGCGTCGGCCTTCAATGTACCAGACCATTACTATATGTGAACGTGTAACTATCACGCTCACTGCTACCTTGCTATATGAATTAACGGCAGTACAACAAAGTGACACAGAGTTGGTATGGGTTGACAAAAAATCATAACGTTTCCAAAATTTCCAAGAATTTCCATTCTTTATACAAGCCTAACACGTACATCAAATTGTGCCAATTTAAAGGCACTGTAAATATGTAACCCGTTTTGAGAATACATAATCTTCAAACCACCTTTCTTGAAAGTGGCACAAGAGCAAAGTACAACATCCACAAAGATGCCCGATGTTAAGTCTAACCAAGCCGAAGAAAGTTTAAAAACTGTTTGTTCTCAGACAGGTCAAAATATGAAATGCTGACGCTTACTGCATCGTTCATTAGCATGTGAAAAAAACTCGAAAGATTCAAATTCAAACGTTATCACCGAGGTATACGTATTATACACAGTGGCTATGACATTAATGTTAATTAAAATGGGAAAAATATTATTTTTTTTAAAATTTTTAGTTATTGGTTAAGTTAAATAAAGTATTTTAAGCCCACTGAAATGCAACAAGCTTCCATGAATTTGAAAAAAAAAACTTTGTCAAATTAAAGGTTTTCCAAACCTGGAATTTTGAAGGTTGAATTCCGTGACTTTCCAGTTCTTGTGCAAGCCCTCGAGATACCACGGGGTACCTAACATCCAGGCATCCACCCTGGAGAAACCCACACTAGGGAAGGAAACCTTGGGCACCTCTTCACTAAAGTTTGTTGTACAGTCATTAATTTATAAGGCTAGCTAGCAGCGGTTTTAGTAGTGTCTTCTTATCATAGTGTATTTAGAGCAGTGGTAGCTCAATCCACACTTGAGAAGACCGTCATAACTTTTCGTCATCATTGCTGCTCACTTGTCAGCTTCACTGTACTCTTCGTTTGCTACTGATAACTCACTGCTAACTTAGTTTCAAAATAGTGTCAAGTAATTATTTCTCAGAAAAAACCGCCAAATGGGGATAACAGTGGTGTTTTAAACACATCTTCAGGAAAAATACACATTTACCACCACAGAAGAACACAATTGTTCATCAGTTAAATTTTTGGTGAAAACCTATCACCTTCATCAGAGCCACCACCAACAAAACTTTGTAACAAATCGCCATATCACACATCTCCTGTGGTGGTAAATATGTATTTTTCCTGAAGATGTAATTATTTCTACCCAACAGTAGCAGCTAACTAATATGTACTTCGAATACAATAAAGTTATTGCAAAGCATATGGTACAAAATAACTGTCTTGCAAGGATCCACCGTTAACGAATAAAAAGGAAAAGTAATTGGCATTTTACCTGAGAGGTTTTCGCATCAGCTTGCAGCTTACGTAACCTGTCCTCTGTAGCAGCAATAAATTCTTTCAATATTGCACTATCTTTGTCTTTCCTCGAGTCATGTTCCTTCTTGGTAAGATCCATTCCTTTTTCTAGTTCGTGCACATCCGTCATGATATTTTCAAGTGACACTAAAATGGACAAAAATCATATTCTGGCTCCATAAAACTATCACAATTATCGAGCTTCAAGTAGAAACATACTTATTATCCCCAGATTCAAAAAGAATGATTTCGTATATGGTAGCTAAGAGGCGATAGTTAGGCCTGGACGCATAATTTTTTTTTGGAAACAGTTCAGCAAAACTCGCTACATATACATAGTTCTCATTGCAGCCCACCTGTGTACAGATAAAAATCCGTTTAATCCGACTTAATTCACCTAACCTAACCCAAACTAACTACAACGGATCAGGAATAAGTCAATTTGCACAGAATCACCACTAGTGGGTGCTAAGTAATGAAGTTTCAACTTTATCCGGCCTGCCTATCTGAACTGTTTACACACAAAAAAAAAGTGGCCTGGACGTTTACGGCACCATCAAATGAAAATAAAATAACTTTAGACTCCCTACTGGCATTCGAATCAAAACACCTACTTCAAACATATGCCAAGAAAATGTTACCCTTCCGGTATCTCAAGGTAATACAGGAGACCATCGATGTATCAAATTTTACGCAACCTACTTCCTTTTAGCAGTAGATCACACACCAGTGCTAACTGTACAACGTATTACGTATTGCTCACTGTGCCAGCATGTTCGAACGCGTGCTGCCTTTAGCCAGAATTATTACAGCTTAAATGGCAAAAATTTAACAGGTATCAGGGTAGTATTCAGCAGCCTGAAAAGTTGTGAATCTTCTCTTCGAAGGCGCTTTGTTTCCAGTTGACTTAAAACAAATTTCTTCTACCTTGGGTCCTGGGGAGGAAGACACAGATCAGCTTCTCTTGTTTTCTTGTGATACTTTCATTAATAAATAGCTGCCTAATGGAGACCTATGATTGAGGGAGATGATGTGGATCACATCTACAGCTGTCTGCATTGGTGAAAGTTTCCATAGGGTTTCCAGGGTTTTCCACAGGGAGAAAAATCGTTGGAGAACCTTGTTGTTTTGAGATAATGGGAGGTTGACCGGGCAAAATATTTCCAGGGGATGAAGTCAGGGCCCTTATTGTAAACATCCGCAACATACTCCTGTGTGTGCTTCTTTACGAACAGTTCGTCTTCGTGAGAGTGGATTGAATAGAATCGGAATCACTTTCACTTTCAGATTCAGAATAGCTGTTGGAACATGAACGCGAGATGCTAGGAGACCTCATTCTTTTACGCAGGCTTTGATGAGCAAAGCTTGTGGATGCTACAGTGAAGTCCTTCAGCGAATAAACAGAATGGTTGGAGGAAGAATTAGAATCCGAATCCCTACTTGCTTTGAAAGAGTCTGAAGTAAACTTTTTCAACTCTTGTCCATGAATCACTGAAGTATCTATCGTTGGCAGAGGGAGAAGGATGCTGGTGATTTTTTGCGACTTTTCCAAGATTTTTCCCAATTGAGCTGATGGTTTCGACGTTGTCAGGGGACTTTTGAATAGGGGTCGACCGGATACCGTTTTGCAGGATCCGGGTCGGTTCCGGATTATTTGATGTGAGTGCCGGATTGGTTCCGGATCCGGACCGGTACCGGATACCAGGTAATTCACACACAAAAACGAAATAAAGCCGTTTTATTTTTTCCCCCTTATAAGTTGCAGCTATGGCATTAATTTTTGCTTTGTTTCACATTTTTTTCTTACATTAAACACGTAGAAGTCGTACGCTATTATGAGTACCAGTATAGTATAATTGCATGTAGGCTACAGGACTGTTTTTGCAATGTTGCTAAATTCAGCAAATTTTTTTTGAAGCAAACAAAGCACTCATTAGGTTAAACAGTCAGAAAACATTTTTCTAGTTGAAGGATTTCTCATTGATTAGCCTACTGCTTCATTACGAAAAATAATTAGCAAAATTTTGCAATATTTGTGAAACCAGTATATAGTACACTTATTTATTTTAGATTGAAATTATTGAATTTTGGTTGCATTAAAACAAAATCAAAATCCAACAGGTCTTTCATTTACAGCTTTAAATTGCTTTCGTTCCGTTTTGTATTGCGCACAGTATAACAAAGACCGAAAGCAAAAAAAAAAAAAAAAGGAACGAAACCAACATAAAAAAAGCTGCATTTTTTTTTTCATTTTATGAACAAAACTGTCTCGACTCTTGCAACATGGAAGTCATCTTTGGTTTATCATGCTACTATTTGTTGCCAGTTTTTTGATGTCGTCATTAAACCATTTTACTTTTCGAATTTAACCCCTTGGCATCCAAACCGCGATTTATCGTCACTTCAAAACCATTTCTAAAACTCCCCACGCACTCTCAATTCAAAGCCCCGTTTTCAAAGAAAAACCGCCATTACATACAACGGAGGTGTAAATCCGACTTAATTAGGTACTTTGGCATGCCTATTTTGGATTCATTTAACTTAATATCATCTTTTAATTACCTTAATTGATGTTTTTGTTGGCAGTGTCGTCAAAATTGACGTGAAATTGCTTTTGTTTGCTAAAACTAGACCTTGGTTCAAGCTGTCGTAACTTAACAAACGGCCGCCATCTTGGTCGCGTTGGAAAGCTGGTATTCCCCGATTGGCACGTGTATAGCACGTGATCAGTATCGCGACGGGGGCCAGTCGCAAGTGACGTCACGCGAAGCGAGTCAAGGTCATAGCCATTGAAGCTAGCAAGTGCGTGTCTATTTGCGGACAGCCGGCAGAGAGTGGGAGCGCAATGGCGGCCAGCTGGCGGCTGTAAACTGATTGCTATCACCGATAGCGAATATAACTTAGGAATAAAACAACTTTAAACTACTTCTACGGTATTGAAAACATAAAAAAAAGGATTTCGGAAGGCGTAAACAACGCTGTAATGGAAGAATAACCAGAGGACCATCGCTTCAAGGTATCCCATGTACTGCAACGGAAGATGAATATTTTCGTAAGCGCATTTACGTAGTCGAACTTCAACTTTTTATTTTTAGTTATGAAAACCTAATACAATTATCCCAAGTACATTTTTGTGCACTAATTTACACTGTAATTATTATATCTGCAATTTTTTATACACGTAGATCGCTTAGTTATTTTACGTCAATTTATTTTACCGAGGCATGCAACATGTTTACGGCGACATGTTTTGGTTGTGTTGCAACCGGTATCCGGCTCAATATAATGGCCGGATCTGGATCTTGCCGGATACAGCATTATCCGGTGCCGGATCCTGATATATCCGGTCTCGGTCAATCCCTACTTTTGAATAAAGAAAGAAATCACAAGGTAAAGGGTAACGAAGCAAGCGGTCTGCATTAAAGACTGGCCTTGTGAGGATGCACAATACACTAGTCTGAGAAAGAAAGAAAAGACAACTGCCCCGACTGGGACTTCAACCCAGGACTTCCCATTTACTAGCCGGGCGCTCTAACCCCGGTAGCGCAATGGTTAGAGTGCCCGGCTAGTAAACGGGAAGTCCTGGGTTTGATTCACAGTCGGGGCAGTTGTCTTTTCTTTATTTCTCAGACTAGTGTATTGTGCATCCTCACAAGGCCAGTCTTTAATGCAGACTGCTTGCTTCGCGGACTTTTGAAGTTTTGCGACTTCGCGGCTAAGATTTGCAATTTTGCGACTAGCTTAACCTTTCCAGCAGTGAGTTAAAAAAAATTATCGTCACTCATGGAGGGAGTTTTTTTTCCATCACCCATAGAGTGAGACACTAACGAAATATTTATTCTTGCGAAAACGATTCGACACAATTATTTCAAACTTACTACACACACGCAACAGGTATTCATTAAGGTGCACAGAAAACATCAGGTAAGTGGCTTTAATTGTTTCGGAGAACAATTTTTTTTTAATGACGGGCGGTAACGAACTCAATTGAAAATTGCCGTGTTGACAAAACGTGACTGAAAGTCTGCATTAGTTAGGCTAAAAATCGTTGTTCACCACCTAATAAGCGATAGTGTTAAGGTTTATAGGCTCCTTTTTTCATTTTAGTTTTGCATTGTGGCTGCTGTTTTAATTTTTTAATGCTGTGAAACATCTTTCTTGTGATTTTCAACGAACTAAAACACAAGCGCTTACGTGAAATCCGGGGTGAGCGGCGGCGCCCATGCTGAAATCAAGCATCAGCCAATTAGAGCGCGCCAAATCGGCCACGTGGTGCCAACCGGCCAATGAGGGTATGCGATCTTCTAATGCTTTGGAAAGTCAGCTTGAAAACCGCCAGAAACGGACTACTACAATATGCCTGATTGGCTAATGCCAAATGGCCATCAAGAAAATATGTTGAGAGGCCTGGATAGAGGGGAATTCCAGCTTTCCAACGAATCCAAGATGGGGAAAGCGAAGTGGGGAAAATGGCGGTACTCCTGACATTAGAGAGGAATGGAAGCAGCGCCTCAAGCGGGAAGCTAGATTAATATAATCATTAATAATGGGACAAAATTAATTTAATTTGGGCAATTGAAAGCATAAAATAAGCTTTTAGCATATAGTACTGAAGGTTAGTATTTTGCAGATAGCAAGAAACACAACACGCAATATTCAAAAAGCTAGAAACACTTCGGACTAGCAAATTCTCGACAAGCAATAGCCAAAGTAATGTTGAAAAGACCTCCATATCGCCTGTCTTCTTCAGGCTACAATTAGGAGTTTAAGGGTGAAGAAAACAAGCGATGTGGCTCTCTTTTCAACATCACTTTGACTATTGCCTGTCGAAAATTCGCTAGTATGACGTATGTTTCTAGCTTCCTTTTAAATATTGAGTGTTGTTCCGTAATGATCACACCACTAGATATTGGAATCTGATACCAGCCTATGTTTTTTCAACATCGATATCAGACACTGGAATTGGCGAAATTTCAGCAAGTAGGTGCACTTTTAAGACTTTCCCCACACTTTTTTTTTATAACTACGTCTGAACTGCTCTTAAACGATAATTTTAAAATTTAAACTTGGATTTACGCTGATAGTCTGAAAATTATTAACCTTAGGCCACTTAAAAAAAGAAAGTTGGTTCTCGAGCATTTTTCTCATGAAATCCTGCGGGAGGGCGGAAGTACAGTGAAACCTCGTTATATCGATACCGCCTATAACGTTAAACCTGATAAATCGTTAGCAACAGCTGAGAACGGCCAAACTCTAACTGATCATGTACTAATAAATTTCGTTTATATCGATACCCGTTATATCGTTAAACCCTTTAAAACGTTGTAAAAATCCTGTCCTAAAGCTAGAAAATGCCGCACATAACGATAAACTTCGTTCCACATGACTGCGTTTTTTTTCTTCCGTCAAGCTTTTGGTGAGTCATGCACGCGAAATGGTTTAATTAGTCAGAGGCGCCTGTCTGTCTGCTTGTGTTTCTCCCGTGTCGCGTGCGTCTCAAAGAGTATGGTGTACAATGCAGGTCAAAATCTGCCCGTAGATTCCAATATGGTATAATGTGCTCTACGTTGTATTGACGTTGACTTTACACCATAGCTGATTTTTGCTAGAGCGCTCTGTGTTGAGCGCTTGCGTAAAGCATCACGGGATACGCGCGCCGCAGCATATATATCTATGAACAACAAAGGTTTTTTTCGTGCACACGTGCTTCGTTGACAAAAGCTTAACCATGCCTCCGAAGAAACGAAATGCATTAAGCCTCAAAGAAAAAGTGGATATTATTCGTCAACTGGAGAGTGGAGCCAAGCAAACTGTAATTGCAAAAGACCGAGGAATATCCCAAAGCACTATAGGGACATTTTGGAAAGATCGCAAGAAAATTGTTGAAGCTTTTCAGCACAACGTAATCGAATCCAGCCGAAAACGGATGCGTGGTGCTGCCGATAACGAAGTCGAAAAAAGTGTGCTAACGTGGTTCAAAGATGTTCGTCTGCAAGGGAGTTCCTATTAGCGGTGAGATGATAAAAACTAAAGCGGAACAATTCGCTTTTCAGCTTGGAAATCGTGATAACTTTAAAGCCAGCAATGGTTGGCTATCACGTTTTAAACAACGTCACGGAATTTCGTGTCGTGTTGTGAGTGGTGAAGGAGCCAGTGTTGATGTTGAGCAAACTGATACGTGGATAAAGGACAATGTTCCAAATTTACTAAAATCGTACAAACCCAATGATGTATATAACGCAGATGAAACTGGCCTTTTCTTCCGAGTGATTCCGAACAGATCATTAGCCATGAAAAATGATCCGTGCATCGGTGGGAAACACAGTCGCGAACGACTGACTGCATTATTTTGCACCAACATGGATGGAAGCGATAAACAGCCAATGTTTGTGATCGGCAAATCGAAACGCCCACGTTGCTTTCATAATGGTGAACGTTTTCCAACTCGTTACAGGGCAAACACTAAAGCTTGGATGACCATAATCTTGTTTGATGAGTGGCTTCTTGAACTGGATGCCAAAATGATAAGAGCCAAACGAAAAATAGTGCTGTTAATTGACAACTGTAGCGCACATAACATAACCGTTCGCCTTGAAAATGTGACGTTAGTTTATTTTCCACCAAATTGTACTGCTAAAATCCAACCACTTGACCAAGGGATTATTAAGACGTGGAAGACTTACTACAAACGACGTGTAGTCGAGCGCATGTTGCTGGATTTGCAGCAGAAACGAAAAACCCACATTGACGTTAAAATGGCAATGCAAATGATGCTCAGTGCTTGGTGGGAAGTAAAAGGTAAGTTTAAAACGAAGGAAGTGGTGTGTTAGGTTCATTGCAAATTGTTGTAGCCTGGCTCTTATGCAATCGCTTTTTTAATTTTTTTTTGTATTAGCCTTGACAATCGCAAATTGCTGGCGAAAGGCTGGATTCGTTGAAGCTGACGACACAGCAGAGGAGGACGAAGGCAACGACGTTGAAGACGAAGGCAGAGTTTTGTGGGACGCACTGCGTGAAGTTAACCAAGAACGGATTGGTGATCTCACATTTGAAGAGTTTGTCAGGATGGACGACAATGTTGCAAACACACAACAGTTAAACGATCAGGAAATCGTAGAAATGGCAAAAAATAACGAGGAAGAAGACGAAATTGATGATGATGAGGAAATGGTTGAAAACGAAGCTCCACCAACGCAAGCAGAAATGCTAAATGCAATTTCTGTAGTTCGCCGTTTCATTGCAAGCAATGAATTCATGGAAGGCACTGCTGAACATTTGGATGCAATTGATCGTCGTGTCACAAATACAGCAACGCGCGTAATTCAAGCAAAAAAAGGTTGAACGATTTTTTCCTAGTGTACAGTAAGAAACAAGCTTACTTACAAACAAGATGTTGCATAGGCCCTAAGTCTGAATAAAGTTTTTTTGAAATGGTAGCCTCACGTTTAAGCTAAACAAGCTAAGTTCATAGGATTATACTGTAGCCTACATCAGGTCAACCTTAACTGCTACAAACAAATATGTAGTATAGGCCTAGGTACGAATATTTTTTTTTTAGTTTGCGGCCATACATATAAACTAAACAAGCTACATGAATAGGATTACACTGTATGTAGGCCAACCTTGCTACAAACAAACATGTCGCATAGGCTTAAGTCTGAATAATTTTTTTTTATTTTATTTATGGCCTAACATGTAAACTAAACAAGCCACATGAATAGTTTTTGACTGTACATAGGCCTACATCACTGCTACATGCAAACATGACTTACAAACATGTAGGCCTATGTCTCAATCAAATTTTTTTTCAAATTTTTAGTCTAACATGTAGGTGTTTTTTAAGATTTGTTTTGTTATAACAATAATTTTGGGAAAATTTCAGAATTAACGATATATCAGGGTTTCGTTTATAACAATAACCTCGTTATAACAGTACTATTCTTCAGGCAGATTGAGTATCGTTATAACGAGGTTTCACTGTATTTTATATTTTTTTTATTTTACGGTCCTATTTTACCGTACTTTGGGGGAATTATTTTTTATTTTGGGTTAAATAAAGAACACTGCCTCGTAATTCTGCTTACCACATGTCCATACAATTATTAAACGACAGGAATGGTAATTTTATATTTTCATTTCTCACTGAGGACCATTTTTGATCTGTAACTGCTATTTTTGCCGCGTCGTTTCTTTTTATTTCCCGTCAAAAAATCGGTGCGGGAGGGCCTAAGAACCAACTTTTCTTTTTTTAATGGCCTTAGCTTGATTGGTTTAGCCTTGTGCAATAGAAATAAGTCATTGGCACAGCTGAAATTTGTGATTCGGAAGGTCTTAAGCACGAACTCTACACTGCATTGGAGTAGTGATGACCCTGTACACAATGTACAGGCAGATAAAGGTGACTGGGAGCTTCACACACATTAAACTTCCCATGGATGGTGTTGTGATGACACTTCCATCTACACATCTGCTTTTAAAGATAATGCAAATGTACTGTCTGAAACATTCAGGAAAAACTTACCCAATGATGCCTTCTCCACAAACCGCAACTCTGAATCAAAATTCATTATGTCAGGAAATTTCTTTTGGATAGTATCAACGATGTAGTGCATCAAAGACATTTTCTTGTCAGATGATTTTGTATCCAGAAGCTATTGAAAAAAAGAGATAATTTAAAAAAAAATATTTAATCTAGTGTCAAAAAGAAAAACAAAATCAGGCTGCCACATCGTGCGGGGAGGTGAAAATCCTTGTAGCTGTGCCTTAGTGACAAAACTCATACTGTAAAGATGAAATAAGTTGATATATGAAGCTTATACTTACCACGTCCAGACTTTGTAACTTGAAGCCATACGCTGGTCCTCGTTTACTGCTGTTTAAATAATTTCCAAATGCTAAAATCACCTACAAAAGACAATAAACCTAATGTTAGCGTAAATAAAGAGTCTACTAAAAGTACTTGAACTCTTCTGCAGCATTAGGCACATGCACAGATGTAGCGCTGGGCAGTATACCGGCACTAATGGTGTACCGCGGTAATGTTTGGTCCTGATACCCAACGATACTGTCAGTCTTAGGGACGGTAGTATCGTAAGAACGGGTATGCCATCAGTTAGTTCCCTCAAATTTAAGCCATTAGTTAGTTCCTTCCACTTAACTAACACACCTGTTTTACGTACCTCAAACGAAATAAACCTTTCAAAAAACCAATCAAACTTTTAAAACTTGAGTCCCTCATTCCACATTTCATCTGTATTAAGCAAAATTCGACAAGGAGGAAAGATGACACGTGCTACTCAATAGGCCTGAAGTGCTATTGGCAGGGACGTTACTTAACCACGATGCCACGATTAGCGGCAAAATTTCATGCTGTAAAATTATGTGTTCCTATTTTTTTTCAGCTGGGTGGGGTAGCTGGCAACTTAAGGAGTACGAAAAATTTGTCATGTTTTTTCGTTTCATTCCCAATTTGTCACGTAATTCCACGTTTTCCATAAAATTTTGTTGAAATTTCAACTAAATCTTCATTCATTGCGATTTGCTGCTGGCACAGCCACCATCTTGGTTGCGAATCCAGACCGAAATTGAACTCTTTTAAGCCACTCGGACATATCAGCTGAGAAACGTGCTGGCTGCGTCCTGCCACTAAAAACGACGAAAAAAACGGCAAAATCAAAGCATCAAGCGTGCATCTGGGAAATGTTTTTTTTCTGTTCTGGATGGCCCCTCTGAATTGCATGTTTGGCTAGGAGAACAGCCACCTCTTCTTCTAGGTGTGGCTCTCTGTGAGTTGTTTATTTATTTATTTTTTTTTACACAATTCTGAAGAAGGTCTTACACCGAAAATTTAATTGGTGAATAATAACTTGTTCTCCTGTGGTGGAATAGTTTAATCTTCTCTTCATGATATCACAGTAAAAACATTAAACTTTAAACATTAAACATTTAACACAAGTGCCATGTCATCCCTGATTATACTTGGAAATCTCAGCTAAATAAACGAGGATGCTCCTGAACATCAATCCCTACGTAAATACGCTTTTCTAAAGAGAAAAAAATCTATCACAATGACTAACTGCACCAGCGGCAAGAAAAGGAGTGTTTAGATGAGGTAGGGAGGAACTGGATGAAGAGGCAAGAGCAGAAGTGATGCAATTTTTCATATATTACCACAGTAAATATGAAGAATGATGATGACACAAGCCCCGTGGCCGAGGTAGGAATATAAATTTGTAACACATACTGTACAAGGAGTGATACCGTATACGTCCGAATATAAGATGCCTCAAATATAAGACGAGTAGCTTTTTTGGGCTCGCATGTTCCAAACAAATAAATGGCTGCGATTATAAGACGGGTGACTTTATCAAGGCCTTCGTAAGGTTTGGTATAATATTTATTAGTTTGTATACTAGTAAATTCCCCTGGTCCTGGATTCAAAACCAAAATTGTGATAATAGCTTCGCCTTTGCACTGCTGCTTTCTGAGGCCTTTTTCAATACATATTTAGTTTTTGCTAAATAATCCAAAAACTATTTGAGCAACTGGCATGAGATTAGCACCATGGATAGCTCTCGGAAAACGATCGAAATGGTGTATTCAATCGTCAAAATTGGCCAAAATTTGACCGAGTTATGGATTTGAAAGTGAGTATAAGACGATGTCGCTATTTTAATCCTGTAAATTTGAAAAAAAGTACCGTCTTATATTCGGAAATATACGGTAACACAAAGTCGTTTTTTTTTTAAACTTTATGTTTCAACAGAACTAACCTCCAAAATCTTGCGTATTTTCTTCGAATTTCGGATGGACCTGGATGCTGCAATCACCGCGTGTATTTGCTGTAATGAATTATTAGGAAAACATTATGTCACAATTACCACACAACTTCACAAGCAACAGTTGCGATCCAAAAAAATCCCCGCAACATGTTTTGTGCAATTAAAAAAAATCAAGAATGAAAGCAATTATTTGATTGTTAGGGAATTTTGGCCCAGATCTTCTTTTAATGCAAAAATGACAAGATACCTCTTATACTAACCAACTGATATTGCATGTCATTGACAGACTGTCGCTGACTAGCTAAATTTTATCGCAGAGCTATAGTTTTACAGAGTCCTCATTGGCTGTCCTTCGTGACGTAAGTTTTGCAACATTAGGTCAGATGTGTGTAAATATTACAAACTAATAAATTTTTCCTATTTTTTTCCATCGTGCGAGACACTTTTCCTGCA
>JAHWFP010263367.1:0-15119 GCA_023313725.1 Lithobius niger | reverse complement strand
TGTAATGCGGTGAAATAGTTATGACACGACCTCAAATACCGAATTTCGTTGGTCTATGTCAATTTTGGACGAAACTATAGGAGTTCAAAGTTTGACGTTTAACATGGAAGTTCATGCTGAGGCCTACATAAGGACTGCTACCGCGGTCCTTGATGAGGCACTGCAGTGTTCCTACTCGATGCTCGTTGCCGTGACTGGAATTGATTGTTGGGAGTATATAAAATTCACAATACGCACAAATCGAGTACATTACTCACTCATTCATCATTACTCATAATTGAGGTGGGGAGGGGTAACTTTTCAGGCCGTTCGGGCCCCTTGAGTGACCGACCTGGGTGCAGCAGGTCCATCTGAACCCCCTGTTGTAAGGGCCCTGTTGGTAAAGGGAAATTTTTGACATGTCAGCTAATTACAGACGGCTTATTTTTATCAGCACTCTGAATGGTTTACTGAGTAGATGCGCTTAATAAGTGGTAATCGCTCAAGTACAAAGTGATAGGCAGGAATCACAGTTAGTTGGTACCACGTATTACCAGATTCACAAAGTTAAACTGATAAAAATGCTGAATTAATCACTTATTAAAGAATATGACGCTATACTAACTATATAAGTAAAGGTGTAGGTTAGGTTATGTTTGATTTATATTCGATGTGACGTCGATTGCTGCAGCGACTTCAGATTCTGTGTGATTCTAACTAGTGAAAACCGTACCTAAACAGGTTTACCAATACAGCAACAGAAGTCGCAAAACTGGTCGTCAGGCCCGGTTGGTTTATTCCTGCGTTAGGTAACTCGTTACACCGTAACAAATTCGCTTTACCTGAACTATACGGTGTACTTTCGTATCCGCAATGCATCTTCACTCGAGTTGTGATTGCTTGACGCTATTTTAACCCTACTGTGGCGAGAACCATTTTTGTTTCTATGGCAACCAAAAGCCAGCAATAGACGGTAGCTTAGACTATGGCTATACTACAGTACTGGCCATGTTCAGACAAAAGTTGATGTGGCTCCATCAGTGCTACAGCTAACAATAATTTTCCATCAGCAAATTGCAAGAAACTAATAACAATAAATACGAAATCCTGCTATAAATAAATAAAATGAATAAAGCAAATAAATAAGTAAATGATACCAAGAGAAATTGCACGATCGTTTCAACAGTGACACAAATGTCCGCCTAGTGAAGTTCAATAGCCTAAGCAAACGAAACTGATGCAACACTAGAATTAATAGATTTGGTGTTAAATATATACGGTCGATGAAGAGTAACGAATTAAGTTTATTTGTTAAATTCGTACAAGTTTCTAAGAAAATAAAAACAAAACGTAGAAATACTTAAAATGTGGAATTAGTACATATAATTCATATCTGCGTAGACTTTATAAATGTTTTAGAAATGTTACGGTGTGACGCCTTAGTTAATGTGGGAGGTGGTGCTATCCCAAACTTTCTCCCCACATTTAATTGATTCATAAGCATAGCCAGTAGTTCTCAGGCAACGTATTTTCAGTCGTCTTGCACATAAAGGATTTGAATACTAATTATTTTCTGGGAAAGCAATTTACTAATTTTTATTAACACCTCTCTTCTTTTAACAATACAAAACCCAAAATACAAAGTCAAGATGGTACACAAAAATTATATTAACAATACCCCCAACGTTTCAGGCAAATTCTAACTAATTATAAAGAATCACAAGGGAGAATTGAGAATTTTTCTTAAGCAAAAATCGTAAAGATAACAAACAGCAAACAGAAGGCGAAACTGGAAACCAACAAGGGCATACACTATTCTTAAAAAAATACAAAAAAATAAAAAATAAAAAATTGAAATTACGAAAGAGGCACAACGGCATGCTCGGTGAAACTTACATCCAGTCTAACTTACAGCACTTTCGGATGTACGGGTAGCTGCGAGCACTGGGGTGTCCAAGCACTGCGAGCACTTGGAGCTGCGAGCACTTGGTCCCAGCTGTACATCTCTGGTTTCTTCCAGACTCAGGTTCGATCCTGGCGAAGGGAAATGTATAAGTACGGGTTTTTCTCCAATTGTTTCCGCCCCCCCCCCCCCCGTTGAACGAGGGTTTCTTCCGGGTTTTCCGGTTTTCCCTCTCATGCGGTAAAAAACAACTGTCCTGAAGGTGATGTCTTCCATTTAACATTTACCGCTAGGACATTCAAAAAGCGGTAAGCTTATTGGACGACATCTTCTATTCATCCGGTTGATTTGCTAATCTAAAGAATTTAGGCAAAATGCTTTTTTCTAAAATATGAGTTACAGCTAGAAGCAGATTTGCGAGGAGTAAAACATACGCCCGAAATCCGTATTGCAACTAGTTTAGCGAATATTGTCGGGCAATACTGGATTGGTTGGATAAGAACCCAGGCTCACTACGGGTATGCCTGAAAGGTAATATTACGGATTAACCGATACTTTGTTGCCTTAGTCCTTCCATCTTATTTTTGTTGCGACTTGGTATTTCCTTTGCAAGTACAAGTCGAGCCTAGTTTAAATATATATAGTAGTTCTGTATCACTTATTTAATTCTCAGGGTGATAAAAACCCATTGGTCGATGTTTTTTTTTTTCAGTTTTGAATGCAACTCGTGGAGGAGAAAATGATCAATATTAAACCATCGGAGAAGAAACGGGTGCGAATGAAAAAGAAACTACCCCTCGCTCGCATCAACTCATTCTCTTACCTTTCCATGGCAACCTGGCACTTAACGGGTAGTGGCCTCCGTAGTGGCCTACGTATTCTTTTTTACGTAAGCCTAATGCATGATTTGGGTCTAGATGCGTAATAATAGTAGCTACGAACGTTCTAATAGATTCTATTAGTTTCTTTAACGTTATGTCTGTTGGTTATATGAATCTGTGAGCAAGCAACTTGTCTAATAAACTTTCGACGCGATAATCGTCGGGTTTGAAGGGGAGGTTACAGACCTTGAAGTGTTTTCCGGGCATCCACAGATTTTTTTTATGATTTCATCGACTCGTTTAATAGGTATCTATCTGCTACCGTTTTCGTAGAACTGGGTCTTTTGGGAAGCCATGACTTCCCAGTTCTTACACTTCGGAACACAACAACATGAGGCATTTTTTGTTGATGCTGTTCGAGCGAAATAGTAGCACGCCATGCTGTTGTATGGGCGCGAGTGAAGCGCGAAGGACCAGTAGTACCGCAGCGCCTCTGGTGGTTCAGAGCGACTAAGGTGCCATATTAACCGTTACATCAGCCAAATTGACACGGTTTGGTTTATTGTATGCCCATGTTTTACATGCTTAAGTTTATTCAATCCAATTTTTCAGTGCACTGACTAACAAACGCTGATTTTCACTCGCTTCTCTCACTCAATCAGCGCATCCCCTTCAGTCGCTTCTCCCTAGGTTAATTTTAATCACGCACTGAAGCTGGAATTGCTAACTCAATTACAATTAACCTCATCTACTTGGTGGCATCACAGTAGCATATGTCTAGCGTAACCATCAAACTCGGCACATTACTACGACATACTTCGTTGAAAAAAGTTTACTTGTTTCCTTCTTGACTGGACCCTGTGCTCACAACTGCATTATGTTTCAAATTTTCCTGGTAATGAAAATTACCAGTCTCATTTCTGTTGCAACTTCCGTAGTTTAGTTACCATGGTGTATTCACGTATCTTAGCAATCACATACTATAAAACTCACTGATCACATAATATTTCACTTTTCAAATATCACGTAATATAAAACTCACTGAACGGTATACAACCAGCAACCAAGGTATTTACCGTGTCGTTGAAGGAAACAGTTCAATAATTGCAAGAAATTATTTTGTTAAAACTCGAGTGAATTGTTGCAGTACAAAAGTATTGAAACGGCAATAAAGACATAATAATAATAATACTGAAACGGTGCGCGTATAACACTTAAGCATGTTATAATAGACTGTTAGAGTGTTGGATAACAATACAAACAATGGTTACAACAATAATTTTGCATTTACGTGCTACTTCAGGGCCACGTGCTTCTAGCTGCAACTCCGATTTTACAAAAAGGCACTCCCCGTACATAGTCTTTACCTAAGTGCCAAAATTTAGATATGCAAACTTTTCCTCTCGAGCGGTAGACGTGTCTAAATATCCTATGAGAATTATCATGGGAGCCCTGACCTTAGCAAGTAGTAGCTAGCTAGCCAGTAACACGAATCAACGTTATTGAGGCCACGTTATATCCACAAAGGACACCTTCCCAAACTTTAATGTTGTGGTATTCTTCGTTACTAGACCAAAGACACCTGATTTCAATGATTTCTGAAGATTTCTACCGCATAGGGAATTTGCACCAGTTTGCTGAAATCATGTGTAAGCTCGTTACAGTTAAAGACACAGTCTGCTGGTGGGTCGCTATCTGGTAACAATTACACTTTAACAATTACGCCGTAACAATTAAGCTCCAACAACAATAAATCATCTACTTGGTGGCGATACCTGTCCTATTTGCTAAAACTGTGTTCATAATTCTCGTTGCTAATATCTAGGTTCGTTTTAGGTTTTAGTATGCACCAGTCAATAGTGGCATCAGCATCCTTTGGGTAAAACTGAGCAAAAACTTGGCTTGCCCGTACTTTGTGCCGTGTTTTTTTTTTTTTTTGTTTAAATAAGCCTCATATCGAATTTCACACATCGAAAGCAGGTCCTTAACATATATGAAAAAAATATAAAAATTACTAATATGCTGTACCATCAAACTGGAGGTCCGTTTCACGTTTCAGAATGGTTAAAGAACTGATTTCGGTGATCAAAAACATGAAAATCTGGTTAGCATCTACTTTCTAGGTTTTCTGTTTTAAACTGGTGACTGTCCTGGAACAAAGAACACCACAACTGTGTAGGAAACAAATATAAAAAAAGCATTAAAAAAATTCAAAATAAGTCTTCTGTCAAATCTGAAGTTTCTATTGACCACTTAAAATCGTTCACAACAGTTTTTTTTTCACTCGTTCATTTAGTAGGTTATCGTTGTTTTTAGGAGGAGACAGCACCCAGCCCACTCTGGTAGAATGCAATAAATAGTTGGCTTTGAGTCTTGAAACCGGGGCTTATTGTCACATGAAATAGTCGTGCTAACTATGAGGCCAGTTACCCATTTAGTGCTGCTCACGTAATTTGCAGCTCAAAATGTTGGCTCCGTTGCGATATTTCTGTTTTGTCTTTCCTTCTTTCTATGGTCTGGTTGCTTTGATGCATGCCCAGGCGTAGCAACAGCTCCAGTATCAATAGGAATCGAAAAAGAAAAAGCCCGTGCACGAATCACCCACCGGCACACACAATCACTAATAAATAAGTGCCTCGAAACGCGATTTAACTCACTGGAGGATGCGGTCAGTGGGGTTGGTCTAGTTTTGAGGGCAGGGAAGCAATGATGAAGTTAGAAGTTGATAGAAAGTTGATAAAAAAAAACGTCACAATCCACCTTAATGGATAGACATGATTAAAAAATAGAAGAACGGTGCTTTGTGAAAGCCAATTCATTCGTAATCTTTCAATATTGTAATTATAACCATGAATAGAATTACACCGTTTAGTGTTTAGCTGTTTTGAAAGACTGATGTCCTGATGTAGATTTATGCACATTTATTTTCTGTGTTTTTTGAAAAATGTCTGAGAATAGGTGTACCTTTTTTGAAAAAAAAATTCCTCAAATGGTTATCTATGTGTTAGAAAATGTCAGTGGCCGTGGCAAAATCGATCACTTCGATAGTATTCAAGAAATTCCATGGAGAGTGGGGAAAAACAAAGCCTGGTGAGTTAAGAAAGCTCTACTGAAGTTGTTTTACCTAAAAGTGAATTCGTCCATATACTATATGGAACGGGGGTATGAGAAGAATCAAGTCAATGAAAAATATCAGTATAAAACGGTAGTTTAGAAAGCAAGTGTCAAGTGAACGTTCACGGTACGTTACTGCATGCTATGCCACACAAGAGGCCCATTCCAAAGAATTACAGGCCCATCCCATCGGCTACACTGGGTGGCGTGCACAACTCAAGGTCCTCTCATCCTAACCAGTACAAAAAAGTGTTCCAACAGGAAGGCTTATTGTCTCACACACTTTGACTGAACAGTACACAACTTTCTACAGATACTTTCTACGACTTTATACGTAATGTGGGATACTTGCATCTGCCCATCTCCCCTCCCCCCCCCCCCCCAAAAAAAAATCAAGAAAATACTTACCTCCTTTCGTCCAATCTCTAAGAAACATTACACAGTTACTTCTTATTGCTTTGGGAGTACTACGAATTAACCTATCTTTCCCAACCACAGTCTAACCCCTCCCCCTATTGCAATAGTTAAACGTGAAAAAAAAATTCACGACATGTGACAGATACATTGAATTTGAAATAATTTAATCCTATGTTGCGTTAGATGCATGTCCCTCACTGGGCCATGTGCGTGCCATTTGCTGTGCGAGTTTCATGTCCTGTGCTACCGTTTACTGTACAACAGACACGTAGGTACTCAAACCATACAAACATTTTTTTTTCACTCGCTGCGTAATCCCTGTTTCGAATTTTGTTGACATTGGTAGCTGTAGCCTCAGATCCACCTCACATATAAAAAATGTTTAAAATATGGTGAACCTGTTCGGCCTTAAGAAGTGCTTTTGACATACGTAAAATGTGATATTATTGTGCTTGATGTATATCCTATTGCTTTGATTTGGGTCCTTCGGTCTGCAGTATTTACTTTCCAGTAAATTTGTTTAAGCAAGGAGTAAGTGAATGAAAGCTAGCCTATCCCTTACTTGCCCTTTACAGAAGCGTAACTGTAAAGCCTGTGATTATTACTAGGCACCTCCAACAATAACTACTGCATCCAGTTAGTCTACCTCGCACATTTAAATAAACGAAGAGACACAATGAAGCTAGAATTTTGAATAGTTAAGGATGACAAGTGAGAGCTAATCACTGTTATCTAGACACACGCTAGTGTGTTGCGCCAAGTTAGGCAATAAACATCACAACAAACATCACATCAATTCAATTGTCGAGGTTGTAAACCATTGTAGCGCGACGCCATACCGTCAGTGTCTTATATCCTAAAGCATAGTTGGGCACATTTCGCGTACTTGGGGAAAAATAATGAATAATGATCAGACACCGGATGTGTGATGGTAGAAAGGGGTGTTGCAATTCCTCATCTCTGAAATCATGATTTATCACTCTGGACATTTTTTCAAATATGAAAAAAAGGGGCACGGCCGTCAACAAATTTGGAGGAGGATTGGAACTGGTGGATGAGTTTGATTTGACATTCGATAGCCACTACAACGTGTGTGAGCACAGATTAACTAACATCGTGAAGGTCTTCAACCGAACGACACCACCATTCTTTCCCAAGTGACTTTGGTGCGAAGAGAGAGAGAGAGAGAAAGACAATTTGATATGAAACACAATGTCGAGAACGATCTTTTATACCATTATTAATATTATTACTATTATTAAGGTCAACTTAATACCACATTTTTTAGTAAGAAGTGTTTTTTTAATACTTTATTTTCTTTAGATGGCCACCAAGAGCCCCGTTAAATTTTTTCTTGGTATCCATCCCCGTCATTACTACCATCAAACCAACACCTACTACCACTTCTAACCCTCATGCTGCCAGGATGACAGTTCTCTACGGGACCATTCTCCAGTTAAACGGGCGGAGTTCGGTTCCTGACACTTTCCTAACAATTACCCTTGATGCAATGATGACATACCCACCTTTCGACTGAACTTAATTGGAGTCAACCACCTAAATTAAAAACGTCACAACGGCAGTTTGAAAGTTGAAAATCGACAAAAATCGAATGGCGTGTTACCCGACATTTTTTACCCCCTTTTTAAAGAATTTAGCAATTTTTCTTGTTCCAGTCCCAAGACTGTTTTGTTTGTTTCAGTCACATATAAAAATATATGGGTACAGTGCCATTTAATACAACCTGCCAATATGCAACAAGCTAGGCTCAAATCTCTCTGTAATGTAGTGCCAAGCAAGTCCCCACAGATTCACATACTAGTACTTCTGATTACTACTTGATTCAATACTAATTGTTTGTATATTTGTGACATGCTAGTTTTCCTACATTTTTGCAAACTAGAACTAAACCAATTGTTTCCATTTTCAGTTGATGCCAGAACGTGTTGTGTTTAAAATTTGATGCTTGTCAGGTGAAGGGTGCTTTGAAAAGAGGTTGCAACCAAAGTACAAGAATTCAAATTTAATAAAATCTTTATTTCGCTACTCGTCAGGAAAATGAGGAAGAAATTCCTGGTAACGGCGATACTAGCCGCCATCGCATTGGTCAACCAACCTATAGTTTCGCTTGGTTCGGAATTGGTGTTTCGTTATTATTACTGCACCACTGATTCACCACGTTAAATATATTATGCCGAGTAGCACCTTCGTGGTTCCTAAATATCCAATGATTAATGGTGGTGATGTATTTGCCTTCCACGGGCGCAACTCGTGTAGGCAAACAGCTTACTCTAAACAAGAGATACTGTATGATTTGCGATTTGTTTGTTGGTAACCGATCAGTGACGAGTGATGCTACTATCTGTATAATTATTGAAACAGAAAGATCCGGTGTGGTCTTTTCAGTTATAATACCACGAGTGCTTGTATTAAATCGACAATTTGGGTGTTTTAGCACTAAACTCCTTTCCAGTTTTAATTTCCCGAAACCGAAGGTCGAGGGAAATTTGTTGGAAAGGAGTTGAGTGCTAAAACACCCATATTATACATTTAATACAAGCACGAGTGGAATTCGGTTGAGAATTTTTGTTTTCTTTTCCCTAAACGATTTTATGAATAAATTTCGTGTTAGGGATTCGGTTTCGATTTACGATCTCGATTTCGACATACGAAGTAATTTTGATTTACGGTGTTTAGTTTTGTTTATAATGTTTACCTTTTATGTTTTGTTGACGATGTTTAACTCTTATATGGCGTAACGTTACCATCCACCATCGCATTTCATCAATCAACCTGTAATTTCGTTCGCTACGACATTGGCATTTCGTAGCCCTAACCTCATTTATGTTGTTGATACGCCAAATGAAAAGTACAAGCAGCTTCGTGCATCCGGTAAAACCCGACGATTAACGAAGCTAACGTCATTCCACCATCTCATTTCATTAACCAACCTGTATTTTCGTTCGCTTTGGCATTGGCATTTCATATTAGGCCTAACGTAATTTTTATGTTGTTGATAAGCCAAATTAAGTGTATCTTAACCGAGAAGTAGCTTTGTGGTGTTTCCGTAAAAACCCGACGATTAACGAAGCTAACGTCATTTCCCTAAGAAGGGCATAAAACAAAGCAGCATCCTCTAAGTGAGATATACTGTATAGATCTGTGGTTCGTTTGTCAGCGCGCATTGAGAAAAGCTTCGATCTGTATAATTGCTGAAGGAGGACGTCCGCTGTCAGTTTCGGTTTCGATGAGCCGGGGTCTTCCCAGTGTAATCCGACCATGGTCCTTACTTAGTGAAAAGAAAACGAAAATTCTCAGTGTAATTCTAGCATTACATGGTTTTGAGAAAAGAAAAAAAAAATTATCAATACATAGTACAGTAAAAATAGGTCAAAAGTGGGGGTGAAAAGTGCATTAATTCGGCCAGGGTTCAAATTTGCAAGATTACTTCATTTTGGCAGTAGATTAAAGAATCGAAAGAGTCCCTAGAGAATCTGGGTGTGGAACAATGTTTTTCAGAGGCTTGTATCATTTTGCAAGGGTGTATATCAAGAATTATTTCGGTAAAATTCAAAATTGCACAAAAGATTTGTGTGAGGTATTGTTACATCTCAGCACTCGAATACCGTGCAATATCCTATAGGGCAGTGACACAACGTAGTATTATTGTGTATAACTCTATGGTGGAGCCAGTTACAGGGTTAGCTGCAAGGAGCACTGGAGGGCGAAAAGAAGGCCGTCTTACTGAAGCCAATGCTATTAGACTGGATTTCTTAAGCCTATAACACGCGATTTTTGTTCTTGGAGAAAACAACGTTCTTTTAAGCCTAAGAAAAATGCTCTCAAAGCACTGTCTTGACTAGAAGTGCCGTTGTTTTCCATTACATTTCAATCTAGTGCACCTTGTAGCTATTTCCTCCAAATTGTGTCGCGTAGCCAATATGACGTCACTTGACGCTGCTGTATACTACCGAGTGAAATGAAATGAAATGAAGTGAAAGTGGTATAAGATCTACGTTGACGCTTAATACTTGAATACGCATTTCACGTTAAAGTAGGGAAAGAGAACATAACCTACTAAATACAAAATTCAATCATACAAACTAAAAGAAAAAAAAAACTTTCAATGGCAAATGTTGAGATATTTGGGCCTCGGGCGGTTTTAAGATGGCATCCAAATATGCTATCCAATTATGTTTAGAAATAAATTTCCTTCAAAAAATGTTCTGTGCGTATTTTTCGTAAAATTAACCCTTCTGACCCAAATTCGTGAATTAATTTCTGTTAGACCGTTATGTATCCTGTTTATATAACAGCACATAGGTGTATTGCAGTTCCTGACTTTAAACAGCTGCAATGTTAGTTTTAATTAAGATCCATTGACGAATTGGGCTTAAATGAAAGGTTAAGTTGCATGTTTTCCAAGAAGGGTAACAAAGCGATTTATACTAATCAGAAGCTGAGCTACAGCAGTTTTTCTACTTTGTAGCGCTGTGCTTTTAGTGTTATTTTAGGACAAGTGCCATCTTTAAACTGTTGAAAAACTTTTGTAATTAAGATAAATGGATGTGATTAGGGTTATATGAAATATTAATATCGTTCTTTTTCAACAAGATAATTATAATGATTTATTGGCGGAGCGAGCAAAGCGAGAGAAGCGTAGCCTATAACGGACACCAAATTGAAAAATATTGGTTGGTTGGTCCGTTGGATGGTTGTACTTTTGTAGTCTGGGTGGAGCCAAAACGAAAGGTAGGACTGGAATTAAAATTTGGTACGTCGCTTGAAACTCCCAAAAGTATTGCTCAGTCAAAATTTGCTGGAAATCAAACAATTATTACGGATGAAATTGACAATTTTTGAATTTATTTCTAACACTCACCATTGTAAATTTGGAATCCTGAATAGTTCAGGAGTACCCACGAAGCATACACCGTGCTGGTGGTAGTGAAGTGTACTTTAAAAACATGGCAAATAAAATGTTGATTGCTTCCGTCTAGCCAATATCCTTTTTTTGACATAACTCAATGATACACCCTTAAAAACTTACAGTCCTTAAAAAACTGTTCCGCCTCCAGAATCAATAGGGATTCTTTTGATTCTTTAATCTGGTGCCAAAGTAAAGTTATCCTACAAGTTTCAACCCTGACCGAATTAATGCATTTTTCAAACCCTAATTTTACTGTACTAATAAGAAGTAAAGCATTTCCCTATAGAGCAGCGTCATGTGACGTCATATTGGCTACAAGAGAGATACCTGCAAGGGGCACTAAATTAAAATGGAGGGTTAAACAACGACACTTCTAGTCAAGGCAGTGCTTTGAGAGCGGATTTCTTAGGCTTAAAAAAACGTTGTTCTCTCCAATCCCTTATGCTGCTAGGTTGTAATTGAAAAATAAAGATTCCACTTGCTTAAAAATGTTAGCAACTGCCAACAAATCGACAAAAAGCCCGCATTATAGGCCTAAGAAATCCACTCTTCATCATTGTCTTCAGTAAGACGCCCTTTTTCCCCCCTCCAGTGAGGGGGGGGGGGGATTGAGGCTTAATGGCGCGTCGACAACTTGGTCATTAGCGCCAACCTCAGTCACAGTGCAGTGGTCCGGGTTGCCACTGCACCACACATTACAGAGATGTTATTCAAACCCCTAATCTAAATCTTGTGACCCCTCCAGTGACCCTTTGCAGCTATCCCAGTTAATGACTCCAGCGTAGAGGTATATACAATAATACAACGTTGTGTCACTGCCCTATACAGTATAAAATAAAACTTTACGCCTTTTTACGTTACAACATGTGTCGTATTTATGCCCCTACAAATTTGTTGATGGGGCAGTTGAAGAAGTACGTAGCTGCCAGAAAGGGTGGATATTGTGGTACGGAAAGATGTGGTTCCATTAATATTTCCTCAACCTTGTTATTTTGAAGTAAACACACTAGCGTTAATGACGTTGAAACTATTAATTTAGTCGTAGGTTAATATTGATGTTATTGTCCCACGTCACAACGATATTAATAAGGGAAAGTTCAGACGGCGACGTACTAAACTGTCGGATCTGCAGCCATTGCCCAACATTAAACGACGATGACTTAAATGGCAACGAACGTCGTAGCGCTGGTGGTAATAGTACTAGTTCGTGCCCAGAGGGTGGACCGGGTTGGAATCTACAATTAATTGCATTCAGATAATGCAACGTTTTTATATTTAAGTGGTACGTTTCGTAGATCGCGCCCTATCAAAGTAACACTTGTAGAGGAACAACATATTGCGTGGATAAACGTTATTACAGTACATGTGGCATTACTTTGGAAGCATTTGAGACTCTTTTAGGGATACGCGTAGTACGGAAATTAAAACTTTTGCATTACAAAACATTTTCTTTTGGCCCGGAAAAAACATGATTTGAGTTAATTGGTTTCTACCGCTAGAGTAAGAAATTAAGTTAACTTACATGAAGCCGGCAAAGCATAATCTTAGCAACATGGATGGCGAAGGAATAAGAATGTTACGTCAATAAGCAACGGATCAGAATAAAAGGATGAAATGCACAACATTGCTATTATTAAAAAGGGAGAGGAGAAACGCCTTACCATGACACACTATATTGGTAAAGGCAGTTTTACATTACCATGACCCCTATATTTCTATAGGTTCGACATTGAAAACAATAGTGGCAAGAGTGGGCAAATAACAAACGTCCATTTCCACAGTTATATCCTCGCTCAGTTATATCCTCGCTTTCTGTCAGCTATTTCGGTCCGGTTTGCATTATTATTAAGTAATAATGGAAATATTTACAATTTATTGAAGTTTGAACAGCTACATACCATTTTTTTCTATTTAATATGCTACTATTTAATTACGGATACTTATGGAAACTGTAATTTACCAGTCCCTAAGTTACCAGTCCATTCTCAATGTTGTGGCATAAACGTTGGTGACTAGCTTGTATCCAAGTGGTGATAGGCCTCGGGTAGTTATTAGACATCGATTAAGGTAGCAATTACGCTCAAAATAGAATTAAACGCTTCACAGCCACAAACCACAACCAATAGTTTTAACTGTCTTATCTTCACGTGTAGAAATTTGTTTGAAAAATAAAGAAAAATTAATTTGCTACTCATTGTACTTTCCTCTTGTTGTTAATTAAGTGAAGGAAAAATTATTCACACTTCTATTCTCTACAAAGAAAATCCGATCTAATATGGCTGCCTCGATTAGGCATGGTGGTCGCCAAGTAATATTAATAATTTATTTCGATCGATGTGCTTAAAATTTTAATGGAAATAGCGCTTCACGTGCGTCTTTTTTTTTAATAGTGTATTGATTATCCTGGCAACTGCGAACCAACTACAAGTCATAAGACAGATCAACAAAGAGGTTTAGCAGGTAAGTTCTGGATATCATGAAGAGAATGTGGATATGTTTCCGGGAATTTGTACTTAAGAACTTAAACTTTAATTGTTTACCAATTAACAAACGTTTGATAGCGATTATTAATGTTATGAAAAGAGCTAATAAGAAGTCTTTAAATAACTAGATTTGTATCAACCAGTGTAAATGTCTGAAGAGAAAGTTTGGCAGAATGAATCACTTTTAAGGTTAATATTCTGCATTTACAAATATTGTCATAGTAGCTTGCAGATGGGTTACAACAGACGGGTTTGAATTGAATTTTGTTGTTGAAGTGTAGGTATATCCTGATGTCAACGAAGTCATCCTCTTGCAGAATGTACCATCAGACGAGCGGAAAATACCGTAACTAATATAATAAAAAATAATAAATAAAGGTTCTTCAGAACGCGATAGAGTAAGGAAGGCACTAAGGAGTGCTATCAGGACGAAGCACAAAGAAAACTAAAAAAACATAATATATTTTTTTATTTTTAAATTTTGTATAAATGATAATTTATTCTGACACGTGCTTGCTTGCACTGTCAATAACCAGTGTGTGCCTGCTACACGTATATTTCTACAAAACAAAGTGCTATTACTAAACTAAATTGGTATATAATTGAAATCTCTAAAGTTAATATTAACAAAAATATTTGCACATACATGTTTGTAAAGTTTAATTTTTTTTTTTTGTAAAAACCCAAAGTTCTATCTCTGAACCTCATACAAGCTTTAAAATGTAAAACTGGTTCTATAATCTAGGTGAATTTTTGATAGGAAAAAGAAACTCATAAGAGTTATTGAGATATTTTGACTTTTTCGGGGATTTGGTTGAATTTAATACGGAATATAAATACATATGTATTCAATATTCAATAATATTCAATATTATACAATATAATACATATTTTCTTGCATTAATTCTCCATTGAGGAATATTTAATAATACGAAATATGCCAGTAAATAGTCTGATATTTTGATGTAACAATTTTAAACCAGTCATAAAAATAATTAAGTAACATTATGAAGTATTTTCTTACAGTTCTAATCTTTAAAATGTTGCGTTTAATAACATTTGTTTGGTGCTTAGGTTATTTGTCGAGCTTTATTGTAGTTTCCTCTTGTTGTTAATTAAGTAAATGAAAAATTATTCACACTTCTATTCTCTACAACGAAAATCCGATCTAATATGGCTGTCTCGATTAGGCATGGTGGTCTCCAAGTAATATTAATAATTTATTTCAATTGATGTGGTTAAAATTTTAATGGAAATAGCGCTTCACGTGCGTTTTTTTTTTTTTATTGTATTGATTATCCTGACAACTCTGAACCAACTACAAGTCATAAGGCAGATCAACAAAGAGGTTATCACTGGAAAAAATAACTTTAGTGGTTATCATGGCTAAGCCTATCAAGGACCGTGATAGTGGTCCATTTGTAAGATTCAGCATGGACTTCTATGTTAACCGTCAAACTTTGAAATTTTAT
>JAHWFP010263366.1:61350-73091 GCA_023313725.1 Lithobius niger | reverse complement strand
TTGAGTTTTTAACATTCGATTTATGGGCCAAAATCCTTTCTTTAATCCTTTGTTGCGTTTGTCCCACATATGTGGCCTTACATGTATGTTCTGAACAAGGAATACGGTATATTACCATCCTAATAGCAAGCATTTTTTTTCTTTTGATCGACTGCATTATTTGGTAAAAAAAAAAAGATTGCTTAAGATTATGATGGCTTATACAAAGGAGCCTGATATTGTGTTGGTTAAGAATTTTATGTAAAGGCTCAGATATTTCCGCAAAATAAGGAACACAAAAGAAGTGTACTGGTTAACTGCTGGTGGAGTTAGTTTATTGAGAGCAACGCCACGGATCTCAGCACTATTGGGTGCAAATAAAATACCAGATTTTAATTTAATGCAAAATTGTGGAACAATGTTTCTACGTTGAGTTGTGGGAATGAATTTCGAATCTTTTCTAGGCAATGGTTCATCAATGGGCTTTATTGGTAAGGTTGTGGAACCATTCATGGTCGGAGAATTAACAATTTTCTGCTGTCTGCAGAAACACCATACTAATACATTTGCACATTTTTTTCAGAAAATCACACGATAATTTCAATTTGAATTATAAGGCAACGTTTTGAAGCGAAACTACTTCAAAAGCCACTCTTTAAACATATTTATGGACTTCATCGACTTGCTCCAGGACATTTCACTTTTAAGCTTCAGCTCACGTGTATGCAAGATGTCTTGGGGGAAGGGAGGAAATTGGGTGGTGCAGCTTGATGTAGTTATGCCACTGCCTCTCTCACGAGAAACCGATTCCGTGGTACAAGTGCAACTGTTACAAGCGCACAAGTAAATCCTGTATGATTGAGCCCACGCTGCTAGAATGAACCGTACCATCGAGCACTGATCTGGCAGTACATAATCAGAACTGTAGGGGAGTGTATGCTTTGCGTGGGAACGATAAACGTTCTACAGTCCCACCAATCAGAACTGCCAGACACTCACTGCCAGAACACACACCAAGAATGAACGCTAAGAGTGAAACTCCAAGTTTGCATTCGACAGTTTACTCTGCACGCGCGCTCACTACAAGACACACACTAAACATGTGCGCTAGTACCATAATACCGAGGAACAGGGTTGTACTAAATATATCCATGAAGCGCTGCTTTTAAACCTGCGCCTTTTTTAGCAGTAATTTTAAGAAAAACCCTATAACATGCAAAAATATAGGATGGGATGGGACTGAAATGTTGTGTTTTGTATGAAATTTGTTGTTAACAATCTATGCAAGGTCGTAGTTGGTTAAGCTTGCCATTTCTTTACACATCATCCAGCTTTGCAATGCTGGTCTGTTTTGTCATATATGTGTTTAGTCACCTTCTTTTCATCTTGAATCCAAAGTCCATGTTAGCAGCTTGTAGCTTCTTTGTCGAGTTAATACTATTCATACTAATTTATCGTTGTATGGTGAAATTTAACTTTGTAATCTTTGCTGTGTTTCGTTTCGCACGTTTAATACGTACAAAGAAACACCCATTGTAGCATCTTCGTACCTTTAGTATTTATAGTTTCTTGGCATTTTGATTTCAGTTATTTTAAAAGTTATTGCAATTCCTTGATAATGGGCTCTCAAGCTTCCAGTTTACTGTGGGATAAAATCATTTTGTTAACTGACTATTGTCCAACTTTAATCAATCGCTATCTCTTTTGGGAGAGATCACAGGAAAAAACTCCGTTAAAATTCAAGCAAGATTTTTCTTCTTTTTAACTGGGTTTATGATTGGAGGTAATCTGTTACATTCAGTTCAGAAATGCAGCACTACTACCTCAGTTAATTAACTTCTGCTGTGCATAATTTCTTATCATATTGGATTAACACAAACAGGCAAACCCTCCCCCGCCCCCACCCTTCCTTCCTTCAATCGTTGGCTCAGAAAATACATTTTATAAAATGCTTTAATACTGCTGACATTTGAATTGCAGCACTGAAATAAAAGCTGTTATCATAATGCAAAACCTACCCTGGTATCTAGGATACACGGCGAAATCACTGTCACGATATTTCACGATTTCTGACCTTCAAGCATTTTAGGAGGGGGGGGGGAAGTAGCTTTGCCTGTACAATATGTGTATATTTACATGTATGGCTGTTATATTATTATTCAATGTTTTTCTTTTTTTTTTTTATAAAAATAGAAAAACAAAAAAAAAGTTTTCCCAATGTTTTCCACGTTCACAACCCAGCGTAAAAAATTATCTAAAAAAAAAACCAGAAAATTAGCAGTTTTCTCAAATAATTTCTATTTTAATTGGTGATAAAGGGAGGTGGAGGTCAACCTTTTCTGACGTGACAGGGGCAAGGGAGGGGGCTGAATTAGGACAACACTTGTGTGTCGTCATTTGCGGGTGGCTCTTACGCCTAAATTGATAAAGTTCTTCGCGATTCATTCACTCTGACCGAAATTGGCTTTCTATAAACTAGATTAATGAATGGTTTTATTGCACATTTATTATAAAAGCAATTGAGAGATGTGAAGAATTGCACAAAAGCCCTTTTCTCTCAAAAGCACTTAATCAACAGACCAGTGTTGATCATGCACACAAACGACATTTGTCTTCCAAATGGGAAATGCCTGCGAATGATTGTACTTAACAGCGATAAAGCAAGTCAACCGAGGATGAAGCAGTGCTGCAAGATAACTACAGGAAAATTAATGAGTTATGTAGCGTTCAATTTATGAATATAAACTTGATGAAAACCACGCTGGCCCAGTAATCCAGGCCAATAATCTATACCAATGTATAGCGTGCCGAGTGACGAACTAGACAGGATTGGTAGTATCAGGTACCGATCAACAGAGAGAGTGAGGGGGAGGGGCAGGGGGGGGGGGGGGATGACAAATACACTGTTCATTTTTTTCTGGCAGTATGAAATAGAAGCCATCTTGGTAATAAGTCATGCTAATGAGATTACGATTCGGAGGGATGATCTCTTTACACATCCCATCTTGAATAAACATGTTGGGTCAGGTGTGACATATCAACGTTGATGCTGCAAGTGTCGCAAGAAACGAACTGAAACCACTGGCGTGCTGGCCAGGTAGGCAAGGGGAGTGCCACCGGGCGAGTTTATAAGTGGCCGGCCATCCTGTCAAAGTGAAAAATAAATTTGCACTGCAAACTTCGCTATGGTACCCTAAAAGTTCCAATCAAATTAAACTACCCAAAGATCAAAATTAAACTACCCAAAGATCAAAGGACATGCAGTGTTCACTTATTTATTCATTTATTCATCTGTGCTAATAATTAAAATCAACAATGATGCCAACTTTGCATCAAATGAACACACGTAGCCCAAATCAGGACAGTCACTCATTCATTGATGTAGCCGTATCGTTCATCCACTCCGATTCCATCAACTTGTTTTAACTATCACTTCATATTCCATCCCTTGTCACAAAGTCACAGAGGCCATACATTTACGAATAGAGCAAAAAGGACTATGGAGATGATGTGGAGAGGGCCAACGCCTTCGATACTACTGGAAAACTTGTGTGCATGACAGGTGAGAGACCCAGGCCTTTGTTGTGATGCAAAATAAAATTATAGTTTCACGCGGCTTATCCGCTTTAAAATGGACAGTCATCCACGTGGTGAGGCAGATCACTTTTGTGCGCAGCGCACGCATGCGCGTTAGAAAACGCTTGGAAGTATACAAGGTCTTAGGATGACTGTGTGTATTCAGCAAAGTTGCTATCATTCTAAAGCCAATTGTCATGCAGAAATGCTTATCTTGTGTTGTTTATTGCTAAGCAACTATTATAGATTATCTTGTCTTTGTTATTACTGCAAGGTAACCGTTATATAATTATCTTGTTTGTTACCATTGCTAAGCATCTGTTTCTTTTATGTAGATATAAATGCAGAAATTTACAAAATAAAAATTAGATTGGGGGCCGACTCGGATCGGCAAGGTACCTTCTGGTGACTCATCAATGGTCTGGCACTTTTCTTTACGCTAAGCCTCGTTAGTGTTAACTTGCCTCGTTTATGCCTTGTTACGGATAGGTATTTGGTTCCTTAGACCTCTCACACTAGTTTAAGCCTTAGCGTATTTAGTTTCTAATACTTGTCAGTCTTAACGCAATCCTCTGTGTCATAGCTAAAGTATCCTTAAATAAGGGACTAAGTGCTTAGCACTGGAGAAGGGCGGGAGTGATTGTGTCTTTACCGTCAGGGACTAATACAGGCTAACTAACCTTCAAGTTTCTTAGTGTTTATTGTTCCTTCTTTAATATTTCAGTCTAATACTCTGCCACTCTTGGAGCTTTTTCAGCACCTCGTAAGGGTGGAAGAAAACAATTGTCACTTACCTTCCGTCGACAGCTTCGAGTTGCTTGACTTTAACGCCTAGCTCTTTAAATGCACCCAGCATTTTTTTACGACGTTCGTGTCGTCGAACAAGGTTGATCATGTACGCCTAAGAGAATAAGTACAATATTTGGGATGTCAGAAAAACTCAACCTGGATTTACACCTAAACAGTCTTAGCAATTACATTTCAACACAAATATGAACGATGTGAACGCGCAAAGTTGCAACCCAGTGCTCAAGTGGTATAGTCGCAGCGTTACGAGTTAAGCAGCTCTGATGTCATTAGGTGAAATTGGTAGATTTGCCTGGATGCCAGCCCTAAAAGTTGTATTTGTTCATTTTAAGCAACATTAATAAAAGTTCTTCTGAACATATACATGCTTGAAATAATGAACGATCCTACTTTGATGGTTTGAAATATTTCAAAAGACAGACTCGCGCTCAAATTCAAAATAAACAAATCCTACCGAATTTGCAAATTTTCGACAGGCTCCTTATTAAAAAAGGTTAGAATAGTCCGCCTGTCTTCTTCAGGCCACCACAAGAAGCATATTAAAAGGTTTACATTATTTACAATGTCCGACGTGCATCAATCGTTGTGTAGAGAGAAGACGACTACAACGCGACTCGTAGCCCCCCCGTATTTACGAGGTGGCACTCGCTGCTTCTCACTATGTCACTTTTTTTGCATGGTCCTCGCCATAGTTCTCTGCTGAAGAGATGCTAGATTGAAGGGTTTGAGGGGCCTTGTACACCAGAGAGTGTGTATCGGGTGGAGTGTGAGGAATGCCCAGCCATTTATATTGGCAATACTAGAAAAGGTGTCCACGAAAGAGTGAGTCAACACAGAAACGAGGTAGTGACGATCAGCATTGCCACACATGTTATGAACACGCAGCACAAGAGCGCCTGGAGCTGTACACAAACACTCCCAGAGTCGAATTCCAGAAGGGGCGTGCATTTGAGGGGCCTTGAATCCCTGGCAATGCAGCATGAAACAACCCGTGGTTCAGTGCTTATGAACCTACAAGACCCCTCAAACCCTTCAATCCAGCATCTCGTCAGCAGAGAACTGAGCGAGCGCCTTGCGAAGAAGTGGCATAGTGAGAAGCAGCGAGTGCCACCTCGTAAATACGGGGGGCTACGAGTCGCGTCGTAGTCGTCTGCTATTTCCACAACGATCGATGCACGTCGGACATTGTAAATAATGTAAATCTTGTAAATAAGCTTCTTGTGGAAGCCTGGAGAAGACAGGGGGACTATTTTTATCGTCTTTAGTCAAGCAGCCTGTCAAAATTTTGCAAATTCGGTAGGATTTGCTTATTTTGAATTTGAGCGCGAGTTTGTCTTCTGGAACATGCATACTTTTCCTTAATGTTCACATTAAGCCATTACTGCCCATGCTAAATGACACAGGTTCCAGTAACTGTTCAAGATGTAATTGGAGTCTTTCATCAGTAACTTCTAACCACACTATTATTAACACTCCACAACTCTTTTTATCTTGTTCATTTTTTATGTGCCCTATTTACTTGACTGCATACTAATGCTCTTCTAGACATTAAGTATGGTTATTCATTTTGTTTGCATTGTTTAGCTTGCATGTTAGTTTAGCTCTTTGTTGTTATTACTCCGCTGATTGTTAATGCGTTTATGCAAGTTTTCTTTTTTCCCCCTATTTTTCTCCTTCTGGATGCACCCCCTACTTCGTGCGTACTTATGTTGTAAACCTAACGTATTGTTACGGGGTAATAAATTAAGAACGCAATTGAATTCACCACCTGTTGCCTTCACCCACACGATACCATACTTGCTTTCCTTAACCTCTTTTCCCAGGGCTAGATTTGATGACGGACCTCTATATACGGTGTGCAGTGTGTTAGGCGTTTGTTCTTCCAGTATTTCAATGGTGGAGGTACATGGATCGGGAACGCATGCTCTTCCCCCTATATCATTCTTCCTATGCACTAAACTGGATGATTTTTTATTAAGTCCCCCATCTTACTTAGGCCATCCAGTCACAGGATTCAAAACAGTGTTCACTTGATTTCTAGTCGGGGATACAGACCATTGGGCTGTGTTTGCTCGCCTTGTTTTGGCACCCCAGAGACCCCTCACAACGCTTGCATTGGGGCCTAGATTTTGCCATTCAGTAGCCATCTATTAAACTTTGATAGTAGCAAAATTGAAACGCAAATATAGACTCGTTTTTTCGTTACCATGAAGTAAACTAGTGTTTATTAGTTTTGCTTTCTGAAGAAGGTGATCGCTTATCACCAAAAGTTTGATGAACTTTTGCTGTTTGTTCTTTGTGTGTGGTAAAGTGTTATTTTCTCCCACTAATGTCTTCAATTTACCACTGTAAACACCGGTTACTGGTATTTTCTTTAAGAGCCCTTAAGAGTTGTATATGTCGTCACATTTTCTGACCTCTTGTTGTGTGAAGTATACCACCAACACTTAGTTTGGTAATCGAGTAACATCATTACCGGAATGGCAGAGCCAAAACCTGAGTCGCAGAACGGCAACACATTTCCATTTCTTTTCCTCTCTTGTTTTTCGTAGCACTTTCCAACTGAATGAGAAAAAAACTTGTTGGCATTAGCAATAATTGCACCTGCTGCATGGTCTGGAACTAAACCCTAACATCCAAAAGGGTTGCTTCCATTTTGTACTGAAGCACTTCAAGTAAAATAACCTACAATGAGCAATTCTCCAAATTTACATCTACTTGGAAGTGGAAGTTATACAAAAAAACGTTATTGGCAACAGTATCTGTCTGTTGCAGCAATCTGTTGCAGTATCTGTCTGGGCAGCAATTAAATGCAACAAAATTCACCCAAAAGTGGCAGCCCCGTGCACTTAGTGTTGTGGTGTTGGGAATACAGTGTTCCACATTGGACGCCCAGATCTCAAGTTGCAAAAAGTAGGCGATCTGGCACGAACTTTCTGCACAGACGTAAGCAAAGCCCCTAACTCCAATTCTTATTTACTGTAAGATATATTATCAGTCAACAGATAATGATGCAAATGATGCAGCTACAAATTTTCTTTCGTCTTGTCAGGATGGCCCTCTCAAGCCTCTGTAACATCCTGCCACCCCCCAACCTCACCCAACCTTTATCTCAGTCGGCATTCGCGGGTAGACTGGCTGAGTGGCGCCATGAGTAAAGCTATGCCACACCCTAAGCTCTTCATAAAGTTTGTTTTTATAATCAAATCACAATTCAGTTTCGTCATTTCGGCGATCAGGGCTACCTATCCGGGCACACAAACAGCGAACCCTACAAAATGTTGGCACCGGAACAGGAGGATTCACTTAAGATGAATCCTACAGTCTTTCACTGGACTTTACCAGAATGGTGTTTAAAACGTTTACAACTCTGATTTAAAACTTTTATATATGCGACCACTAACATGGCCTTCAATCAAATCAACTTTTTATTCAACAGTTTATCATTAAAGTTGTTTCTTACAAGTACTGAAACTTATCCGTTCACTTATCCCCAAAAGTAAATTTTTGGGTTATTCCCTCTCTACTTTCGAGTCTCACAATATCAGAAAACAAACAATTCTACCTCGTTCAGCAAAGCTGTAATAAAGTGGGAAGCCATACTGTAAGCGGGCGAAATACAAGGTGTTACAAGTTGGTTGAGATTTTTAATGTTCATTACTTTTATTCAGAGCATCTTAGGCATTCATTAACGTTCCGATATTTTCAGCAGTAAGGTTCAATCAGCCAAAGTTATTACTTACACTAATAGCATAATATTTCTCTCACGGTTAATTACACTTAAAATTAGATACACCTTATTATTCCATTTTTTTTTCAGGACATCATCTAACTTTTTGTTCAGCCGTTGAAGTGGTTGAGAACTTGTTGCTACTATTCTTGCCAGATTGTTACTGTTGCTTGAGCACCCTGGCCATTGGGCTTTATATGGTATTAAGTTATCTATATTTTAATAACGGCAAGACGCAAGACAGTTTATGTGCCTGTGCAATCACCTGCATCTAGATTCCCATCGTATTGCGCTTCAGAACTTGTAGACATGGCTGCGAGGTGACATTTTCTAGACTTAAAAAATCACGCTGTATATGGCATACACAACTATTCACACAAAATCCACTACCGACAAGGGGATACCGTCAAACCGTATGTCCACACAATGACACACATTTCCTTCTATGCCAACAGATTTGTTAACCACTGTAACTCTCTTTCTCGCGATGTCGTCTGCACCTGTAAAGCCAAATGTACTGCCATTACCTGTAAACCCAGAAATATTGTCAACACCTAAAGAGCCAAACTAAACAAGTACCTAACGGTCTAGACCCTTTCCATCAAAAGAGGGACTGACTAGTGGTGGAATCTTGTTATTATGTTGTGTTATGTTACAGAACCTTGTTGCTGTCTTATTTACTTTATTTGCAGTGTCACTTGACACTTACTGCTCTTATGAACATTTGAATTCTGTCACGAGTACCACAATTGGTAGAAAAGCAACGAAGAGCTTTGCGTTGATCAGTGGTACACTTGTAACAAATTGTTTACCTAATGTTTAAAGCTTACCTGATCAAACCCTAAAGTATCAAGCTCCACTTTTGGTAAAAATTCAGTCAAATGCGGCGAGGGCAACATTGGGTAATGATCAGCTAAAAAAAAAAAAAAGAAAAAACTTTTAATTTGCAAATGGATAAGGAAATGAAAACCACGCTTCGTACAACAACATTAAAGATTCACAACACACCAGTACACTTTAAGTCAACAATTAGTACTGTGTCGGTAACCGAAACCGAATCGAACTTTTTTTTAAAAACCGGTTTGTTTCTTTTTTTTTTAAAGCAGGTATGAATAAGTTAAAAAGCAACTTTGCACACACATGTGAGTCTCTTTGCAGGAATATTTAACTATAAAAAACTAATCGTTGTCGTTTATAAACAAAATAATATTGTAAACAAACTAATCGACAGCTTTGTCTGAAATGGCACTAGCAGACAATGATGGTGACTGCCACAACAACAAACAATAGGAATTTCGTCTCGTTCGTGAATGCTAAATTCAACAACACTGTGCCAGCGTTTGTTAAGCAAAAAGCATAAGCACCAAATATAACCGCTAAAGGTATTTAAGGAAGTAGGATTGTTAAAAATTTCCCCAAACGTAACGTGGTTGTTTACATCCTTCGCAATCAGTAGGCACCTTGGGCAGCGCAGCGGATTACATATTGCTACTCGCCAGGAATAATTCACCAGGAATGGTGCATCGATAACTAGATTATTAAACAAATGCCAGTCGAAATATAGCATAATGGCTGCGATTACACTGAGAGTCAATCGATTCACATTCCAAAGCAGACGACATCATTTACGCACCTCTTAAAACATCGAAAACCAGTTTACAATTTTCACAAATTTTCGACAGCTTTGAAAAAAGTATATATAGGTGAAACTAGAAAAGGTGTAAGAAACCGAGTGAGACAACATATGGCAGACACCAGAAAAGAAGATGAGGAAAACAGCGTGGCAGCCCACCACATGGCCACCAGACACAGCATTGATTGGGAGAAGACTACTACGCTGATTAAGTCAAACTCTGTTAGCGATAAACATTTGAGGTGTCTCGAACCCCTTGCCATAGTTAGGCACGAAATTGACGGGAGAGAGCTGATAAACCTCCAACCACCTTCGACACCAGCAATCCAGCATTTGGTGAGGAACGATCTGGCAGAGCGGCTGCGAGCACGATGGAGTAGCAAGAAAGACGTTTAGATGCGGGCCTTCTATTTCTTGGAGGCTACGCACACACGTGCTTCGTTCAAATCAGCGACGGACAGTACAGTGTGATGTAACTGGTATTTTTATTTCTTTGTCACCTGAAGAAGACAGCAGGAGATATATTTTTTTTAAATTTTTCAAAGCTGTCAAAAATTTGTGAAAATTGTAAACTGGTTTTCGCTGTTTTGAGAGGTGCGTAAATGATGTCGTCTGCTTTGGAATACAAATGCCAATAAAAATTACAAGTACATTTTTTCGATTACAATTTAAAAATAAAGCAATTAAAAAAAAAACCCCAGCAACTCCCAACATTTTATGCACGGGTGCGTTGGAAGTTAGAGTTAGCTTTCCTGGACAAAACAATCAATCAAAACTGACGGACGTGCGAAAACGTCTACATAGCGTCGCTCGTGGATGCAAGGACATTTTTATGACTGAAAAACATTTGAACAACAAAACCGAAATCAAAACCAATACCAAAGCTTACTTTGTAAAAAAAACCGAAACCGAACAGATTCGTAAAAAATGAAACCGACACAGCGCTATCAACAATGTGCTAAGGGTTTTAATCACTTGCAGCAATACTTACTTAAAATGTGAATTTTCAAGTTTGTAAGCTGCTCATAATCATCTGATAACCTGTGTGTGGATTCTAGCGGTACCATTATATAGCCAAACATTTCTGTATTCAATACGTACATGCTAATATCTGTTGGGAAAAAGAATACAGACAAGTTAAAATCCTGCGGCATAACACATTAAAAGTACAGAACTATAAGGTCAGTAAATAGTCATGACGAGTGAAATAAGAGCACGTTACATCTGCAAATTTGACAGGACACCAAAACTCGTGCAACATCCCAATTTTCGAAAAGGGTAGCCATTAACTCACAGCTAATCGTTTTGTGAATTATTAGCTAGCTTCTATTCCTCAAGGAAAGAGCAGCATTGTGGGAGCAGGAGGGCTAATTCTAAAATGGCCAGCGTTGAGAATCACAAGCATTGAATAATTAATAAAATGGCTGTGGCATATTTTCATTGCCCACTCTAACTTGAAATTTTGATGGTCTATCTTCCACCCCTACCCTGAATCAAGCTTATTGGTCTTGTTTCCAGCAATACCCTGAACCGAGCTTTGCTGGTCACATTTTCAGCTCTACCCTGAATCGAGCTATGGTGGTCTGGTTTGTAGCTCTAGCCTGAATTGAGTTTCAGCGGTTTCATTTCCAGCTCTACCTGTAATGGAGCTTTGGTGATATTGTTTCTAGCTCTACCCTGAATCGTGCTTAGGTTGGCTCACTTCTAGCTTGACCTGAATTGTGCATACATTGTCTCGTTTCCAGCAATACCCTGACTAAAGTTTTGATTGTTTTGTTTCCAGCTCTAGCCTTATTCGAACTTTGGTGATATAGTCTCCAAACTTTGGTGATTTAGTTTCCAACTCTATCCAGAATCAAGTTTTGGTGGTATTGTTTTCCACTCTGCCCTGAATAGCGCTTTGCTGGTCTCAGTTTCCAGCTCTATCGTGAATCGAACTCGAGCTTTGACGGTTTTATTTCTAGTTCTCTTCTGAATTGATTTTTGGTCGTTTCATTTCCAGCTCTACCCTGAATC
>JAHWFP010263366.1:45608-61340 GCA_023313725.1 Lithobius niger | reverse complement strand
TGAATTGAGTTTTGGTCGTTTTATTTCCAGCTCTACCCTGAATCGTGTTTAGGTGGTCTTGTTTCCAGCTCTACCCTGAATCGCGTGTAGGTGGTCTCATTTCCAGCTCTACCCTGAATCGTGTTAGGTGGTCTTATTTCCAGCTTTTTAATGTTGCAGTTAAAAAATGCTACATCACTTATTTTGAAAATTTGAGTCCATGTTTACGTCCAGTGCGCTTAGATTTCAAAGGAAAAGATATTATGCACCTAATGTCTGCAAATTTTCGACAGTCCAGTTTTCTAGAGTTTGAGGGGCTGTTGAAAATTTACAGAGATATTAGGTGCACACTTTTTCCTTTGAAATCTAAGCATACTGGATGTAAACATTACGGTTGTAGTTTTCAAAAAAGGCAGTACCATAAATTTGTTTCTATGCCGATAGGCAAATTTTACTTTAATTATTTTACAACATTTGGGAAAAAGTGACGCTACAACCAACAAAGCAGATACCAACAGGATGGTTTAGCTAGGCGAATTTTTGATAATTATTATTACATTGCTGGACAACGACATACAACTTAAAAACAGTTGCGTCTGACGTGTGAAGCCTGCTGAAGGTATCAGATTACACTGTATCATTACTTTGTAATAATAAAGTAATTAATGTAAACAGTAAGCAACGTTTACGCACTTGCGTTTCGTGAAGTAGCATGACTCGAATTCAACCGGAATACTAGAATACTAGAGTATGCCTGCTCTTGGATGATCATGAGTGGAATTTGAAGTCATTTTCAAGTGTTGGATGGCAAGAGTTTCTAAAGCCCTGAGGTATGCGTCATTTCTTGAGTTTAAATGGGGAGTAGTTTTGTTTTGACCCAGTCGATGTTGTGTTTGGTCTGATTTTGGTATGCTGCTACTCTGTTCTTACTGCCTTGTTTATCAGTTGAGTACGTGTGCTAGAGGATTCTCTTACAAATTCGCGTTTTGGTCTCTCCTATGTAGATTCCTTTGCGATTTGTGCACAGCATCGAGGAAGAGCGAGGTTGGGTTTCTGGAGGGTGGTTTCATGGAAAAAGTAGGACGATGGATTGGGGGGAGGGGGAGGTGATTGGTCAAGCACCTTTATCCGGTAACATGTCTGGTATTTGTGGCTGGTCGGAGATGGTCTTGAAACTGGTGGTGCTTCTGGGACCAGCTGGGACGCCGAAGATGGTTGGAGGGATGTGGTTGGGTTATGCTTTTGTATGCAGGAGCAGGTCCATGAGATTAGTTGGTTTTTACAAAAAATTACCCGTTTCATCCTCTTTGGAGGACGCAGTAGACATGTTCGTTCTGACATTGGGTTAGCGTCACAACTTCAATCGGTCGGTTCAGCTTAGGGAGTTGGTCTTTGCTGGATTGCCATTTTTTTTGCCAGTGATTTGGCTTGGTTAACCAGCTTGGCTAGGTACCCAAGAAGGAAGAATTTTTCTTTAGCACTTTGGTAATACACATCGGCAACACGACTTCTTGATGATCTGTAGTTATGCATGTCATCTCCCCTCGAATAATGGTATGGAGTTGACTGCGTGGGTGACTGGAGTTAAAGGAAATGCCCGTATTGGTTTGGGGGGGTTTTGAGGCAATTTAGTCCCATTTCTTTCCTGCACGTTTTATTAATATGTAATGCCATACCGTTTTCTACTTTGACTTTTTTTCTTTCCATGGGGAAGTGTCCTATTTTTCTCTTAATTCGGTTGGTGAATACTGACCGTGTTTAAAAGTGCTTTTGTGTAAGAGATCCTGTTTATCTTTATTTAAGAAACTTTTGAGGATGTTAAGGTGTGAACACTTTTTGGTAAAACTTTTTTCTCATAAATTTTAGCCCCCATGGGCTTGGGGGCTATGCCCTCACTTTGTGTACCCTGTCATTTTTCCTTCATGTTTCATTTTGTCAACAATATTCTGGATCCTGTTGCCTATTTATTCATTGTTATGTCCTTTTTCTTCCTTGTACCTTCTACTACTGTCAACCGGCTAAGGAGGTCGTTGGGGAATTAAAATTAACCCTTCTCCTACGTACTTGAGTATTGATGGGGCAGCACCATTTTGCTTCTGGTTAAGACCATGTTTTACCTATGCGATCGTCACGTCGTAGGTTTTACCTATGTGATCAAGACGAACTATTAAGTTAAAAATCTTTATTCCTTTTGTAGTTGTTTACAACGAAGCTAAAATGTTTTTGAGACTTTTTTTGGACCGAGTAGCGGTATACGTTTGCTTTTTTGACTTTAACCCTTGTCTTTTGCAATGACATGTTTTGGGTTTTTCTACACGTGGTTAAAATGCCGGCCCCAATGAACGTTTATCTTGTAAATCATCCAGACAGTGTTTGCCATACAGAAAGTAAACAATGAATGATCTATTTTTGACTAAGTTTTTAGACTTTTTATTTATCATGCAAAGTTCCTACTTTTCAGGATTCATGGCCTCGAATACATGGAAAATAAGCTGATATGGGTTCTAGTGAAAATAGGCCCTACTCAGACTTGTTTTCTCAAGTTTTACATACAGTTCCCATTCAAGTGGAAACCAAGCAAAGACCAACTCCCCAAGAAGGACAGACCTATCGAGATTGTGACATTCATGGAAGGTCAAGAGCGAACATGCCCATTATGCTTTCCAAAGGTGAGGAATCACATGCTTTTTTTTAATCTACCCAATGTCATGGCCTGTTCCGACACAAAAAAGCCCACAAACCCAACCCCAATCCCTCCAACCACTTTCAGCCTCCCAGCTGGTCGCAGAACCACTGCCAGCTTCAAGACCACGTCCGATCGACCACAAACACCAGATCAGTTCCCGGCAAAAGGTTCTTGCCAACCAACCCCAACCTCTGTCCTACCCCGTCTCTGACACCATCCTTCCATAACCCAACTTCGCTCTTCCCCAAACAAGGCCCTCAGTATATGCTGTGCCGTGCACAGAATGCGAAAAAATCTACATTGGAGAGACCAAAAGGTCAATTTTAAAGAGAATCCTCGAGCACATGCACACAACTGATAAACAGGGCAATACGACTGGAGTAGCAGCGCACCGAAAAGGACCAAATGCAACATCGACTGGGCCAAGTAATCCTCCATTCAAACTTAAGAAAGGATGCACACCTCAGATCTCAAAACCGGACTGGCTTCAGCACACTAAAATTCAGAAACCACTGTTTGTGTAGTGCTCTATTCTACACCCACACACATTTAGATGAGAGCAGCTTGATTTTAAGTGAACACCTAAGAGCCTTACAATACCAGAATATCTCCCTCGTGACCCCCGAACTCACTACAATACAAGCCTCAGTGCTAGGTGGAGAATGCTCCTCCAAGCAGCCAAAAAAAGACAGCAAGATAATGGCAGCACCATTGCCTTTCCCGTTAGCAATAAATGAAGCCATGCGCCTAGTTCAAAGAAACGTTAGCAAGTGGAGCAAATTTTGGTTGTGCTCCGTGCTGCGTGTGAAGAAGGTAACATTGAAAAAGTGTACTGTAGATTTTGTGATACATTTACCAAAAGTTCGCACGGCAAAAAATGCCGTGTGTTTTTGCTTCTTTGTTTGGTTAAAGCGTTTCTGTTTATCACAATGTCTGTTAATAATCAAAGTAAAATGCGCCTATTGGATAACCATGAAAAAAATAATAAAAAAAACTATAAATCAATCCCCATGGGAAGATACTGGAAACCACCGAAATTCCACTTTGTTCTGGTCAATGGGAGAAGGACACAGCATCCACAGCACAGCACAAAGGTAGTTTTGGCCCAGAATACCCAGCATGGTGCGAACTCTTGTGAATAACCTATAGAAAGGACTTGTAATATAAGCTCTATGGGAATAAAAAAGATCTTGCAATATCATGTAAAACATGCACATGTTACAGGATTTTGTTCATTCTTAAAATGATCCTATTCATTCATGTAAGAATTTATAAACTAATGGGTAGTACCGCTTCATGGGAATGGTGTGGCTGCACACACTCATCCCCCCCCCCCCTTCTTAAAAATGTTTTACTTTGATGTGATATTTAATTACGAAAAGTGAAGAAACACTGCAACCGGTTTGTTTTTTTTATAATTAAAAGTGAGTGGGGAAGTTAATTTCTTTTTTACATCTGGGTAAAAAAATATATTTTGATAAGACTACGTAATTAATACTACCCCCTTTAACAAAATTCTGCATCCACGTATGGTACCAATCAAGTATTCTTACCATGGGAATACATACATTATCCCTCTATGGCTAACTCTCAACGTTACTTTTGCCAGTGCACCTGTGTAGCCTACATAATGAGCAATTATGCAAAGCAAACCTTCTAAAATTACATTAGAATCCAGGAATTTTCTCAATTTCAAGCTGACCTGTGCTTTAGAAATAAAGTACTTATAATACAACTACAACAATATTGCAGCAAAAAGCAAAAAGACAGGCGGACTAGTATTTAATTCAGGGTGGCCATAACCACCTGGCCTGGCCTAGCGATTGCCTTCTTGCGTTTCTGTCAGTTTCGCGGCCTTACAGAAGGTAAAAAATGGCCTGTCCCTATGTCACTGCCACCTGGCCCGTGCCACGGCCAGTCCGCCCCTACGTAACGACACGTCACAACTCCCGTTGACTCTTGTTTATTACTTACCTGATGATTTGGCTGATAATGCAAATGCTATAATATCATCATCTGGCACTTTAAAATGAGTGTTTTTGCTAGGGTCAAATGATAATGATCTTGATATTTCATGCCGCAAATTTACTAAAACAGCAGAATGGATCATTGGGACTTCAAAGCATCCTGTACGCTTCCTTTCAAGAGTGGGCATATAATCAGCTGTTCTCACATAATAAAACTGGAACAGAATAACCACAATAACTAAAAACGCAAATCTGTTAAACAAGCATACAAGTCCCTTAGTTAGTTTGAAATCTAAGGCTGAAATATTAGCAATAATAATCAACAACTAAACATTTTTTGTAGGTGTATAAACTGGCAGTAGTGTTCCAAGCCTGTGCATATTGTTGCTGAAGAGATGGGATTTTGCACGGAAAAAACAAAAAATAAATCGTCATATAGTTTCAGACATCAGAGAAATATCGCACAAAACTGTGGTATTGTTTTACCCAAAAGATAACACACAAACAACTCAGGCTTACACAATTGCATCTGTAATTGTCATTAATCAATGAAGTAATAGCGTCCTACTCAACAAAATATACCCTTGCTTTTAAAGTATGCTAAGTTCAAACATGCCTTGCTTTTGTGACAAAGGCTGAAGAAGGCATATAAGATCCACATAATATCCCATACCGTTATCGTTTTTATTTATTCCGAACATGTATGCAGTCAGTAAGCGCACGCAACAATGCACCAATCAACAAAAGAGAATGCAAGCCAATGTCGCTTTGTTACCTTCCTTCTACCTGCAGGCCTGACCTGTCCTTATAAAGAGCGTGCAGAGAAGAGAAGCCAAAAGTGCACAATACCCGACGTTTCGAGTTGACTCCAGCACATTATCAAGGAAACAAAACTAACACTTAAAATTGCATATAGGCACAAACAGGCAGCAGATGCAGGCAAAACTGCCTAAGTCAAAACCACATTTGCCTTAGGTAGTTTTGCCTGCATTCTGCTGCCTGTTTGTGCCTTTATGCAATTTTAAGTGTATGTTTTGTGCCCTTGATAATAAGCTGGAGTCAACTCGTAACGTCGGGTACTGTTTGATATTCTGCACATTTGGCTTCTTTGCTCTACACACTCAGTTCAAGTGCTTACCTTTTCCTAAACTTATAAAGAGCGTGCAAATGAATATGGACTAGGGAGAGTCCTAACACCAAGAAGTGGTAAAAAAAAAAAGGGAGACAGAGAAATCCGTGGTAGTTGGAGCACCTGTCGGAGCTTGCAAAAACTCATGGCATTCGCAACAGTACCATGAGCTTTTTCTTAATTGCAGTCATCCTAGTACGCAGCTCCTGGCAACTTGACGTAACCTCAATTATTTGTCCTGTAAACTGTAGTGACGGCCATGAAACAATGCTGGAATTGAACAATCACTTTCTTACAATGAAGTCTGACAAGTGTGAACTTGGGCCGGGGGAAAGAACAAGCGTGGTCCTCGACTCTTGATGTTATTCACACCTTTTTTTTCCAACAAAAAAATGTTAAGGTGTGTGAAACGTAGAAAAACAACGCTCAAAATTCAAAAGTCAACACGACTCAACGATCGCAAATTTTCAATATGCAGATGACTAAAAATTGAAATTTGCTTCTCCGATCTTCATCAGGGGGCTGCCTCTGTGTTTTCTTGTTTACATCTCTGTTGTCACATACTTCGTTGAGGATAACAGAGATGTACATACAAACAGAAGAAAACACAGTTAGAAGCAGCCTGATGAAGACAGGACAGACATATTTTTAATTTTTAGAATGTGCCAATCGAAAATTTGCGATCGTTGATTCGAGTTGACTTTTGAATTTTAAGCATAGTTTTTCTGTGTTTCACGCTTTTCTGAACATTCAAAGTATAATGGTGGGATTTATTAAGCTGTGTCACTTTTTTGTTGTCAGGTGAGCAAATTCCCCGAACAAACGTAATTTCAGCCTTTTCTGTCGCAGTGTTATTTTTCCTCAGATGTCTGAAAATAGCCAAACTGCCTTAGCTGCAAAAGATACAAGTGTCTAGTGATCGCCACGCTCATATATATATTTTATCTGGATAGGACGGACGCTAATATTATCGTTTGAATCTTGGCAGGCGACATACTAGCATCAAGTTTCAACATCAGTTTACTCAAAGTTTTTTTTAATTTAACCGAAGCAGCTTAATGTGTACTTAACTCAAAGTGTAAATTACAATTTTTTTTTCTTTTGAAGCAGTGGAAGATTAGAAAGGGGAGGTGAAACTCCAGTGAGCGAAGAAGGAAAATTCACGATGTGAGCAGGGCCAAAAGAATAATAGCTAGAATCAAATTCCATAGTAGTTTAAAAAGCTTGGTAGTCTCCAATACTACCTTTTTAGTGGGTGAGGTAGGACATTTACCAGGGAATCCTTTCAGCTACTAACGAACTTAAACTCAAGACTGTTTTACACTAACTCATCGCTTACTCTCTCTCACCACTCAGCCCCTCGACCATTATGGTATCACCTTGATTGAGTAGTACACCCAGAAATTTTATTAGGCGGAAGCAAAAACAAATTAGAATTTGAAATGGGGCAGGAGAATTTGGCTAAGGTGTCGATCTAGGGAGGAAGAGGAGTGGATGTTCTAAGACCCTCGTAGACGTGTGAAACTACCGATTTTTTTTTTGTAATTTTAGCACCTTAATTACAATGTTTAAAAGGCCAATTACAGAATTCTTTAACTTGTTTTACTTTTTAATTTACTCTTAACTTCGGGTCTAGAAGAAAGAGGGAGGCACTTGCCCTCCACCGCCTCCCCAGTTTCCCCACCCTCAATGGGTGCACCTCAGATCACCGTCGTTAATCTCTACAATACGTAACTCTTATTCTTGTCACTAATGATCAATGTACTGGAAGTGTGTGTTGGTATGAGAGACAAACACCATGCTGGGGAGCAAATTTTTTTACCTGAGAAAATTAGATTTACATAAATGCTATTTGTAACGACCTGGAAAATTCAATGATTCGTGTAAGAAATTCTTTAAGTGGCCATAGACGCACAGAGCTTCGCGTTACTTACAAAACATTGTAAAATATTATTGGTGCAGCTAATATGACTTGGGCGGTTCTCGCACATTCTCCTTGATTATGCAGCCTAGTACAACCAACCAAGCCGGTAGTGGCAGTGACGAGATTACAGGGTGGCATGAGTTTGCAATACCCCCTAACATTATTCCCCGCCCCCCCCCCCCCTCTCTAGTTGTCCTCCTAGAAATCTTAATGCAATCACTTATACTGAAGTGGCAAAACAATCTAGGACGTTCAAGTTGTTTCTTTAAGGTAACAGATATTATTTAGCATTACTTTCCCAACAACTCAAGTCAAAGAAAGAATTAGTCAAAGATTTATCAGGCGAAGCAAAAAAAAAAAATGTTTGGTTTGCGTTACGCAGTTAAAAAAATATGGTCGGTTGGTCGGAAAATTTTCTCTTTACACTTTTATTTTTGTTACAAAATCAGAAGGCCATACTTAAAAAATTGTAATTTATTATTTTTTTTGCGCAGTAAATATACATTAAACAACAAGCATGTTTTCATTCATGTTCACGGAGCAATGTTTTTCCATTTTCCAGGAAGCGTTTGAACCATTTTTTTTTTGTATAGTAGGATGGAGCGTCAAAATAGGTAGGGGATCTTTTTTCCTTAAAAAGAAAAAAATGTGTAGGGTCCGCTCGTAAAAATGGGTTGGTCAGGTTAACGCAAAACAAACAATTTGTTTTGTTTGGCCTCAGTAGACTAACGCGAGAAAAAGAAGAAAAAGCAATTTTAAAAACATAAGGTTTAAAACAACAAAAACACGAAATATGCCTGGATATCTATTATTGATCTCGAAACCCTAGAAACTAAAAAAAGTGGGAGGGGTAACAGATAAACTGTTACTCCCTCTCCCTTGGCTGCCCACCCACGTCGCTATGGAGCCTGGCCTTGGCCCCTAGCCAGTTTACTACAGCAAGCCGGATAGATAGAAGTATGAGAAATAAACAAAGAAATTGTAAGATCTACACTTATAGCAAAGGTGATTCAAGGCGTTTTCGAGCACCAACCTGTACGAAAGGTGATCAGAATTAGTGAAACTGGGTGGGCGAAAAATTGCTCGCTAAAGTCAATGGGGAAAAATACTGACGTGAACCAACCCCCCCCCCCTCCCTTCCAAGTATGTTCCTAGCCCTGGCCTTGGTGAGAATAAAAGTAAATAAACATGTCAATGCTAACCGCTCCTAACGTGATAAAAAAAGACGGTAACTTACTTTTTCATTCATGCCACACCAATAATTAGAATAAGCACCTAAAGATTCCAACATAGGAGCAATCAATGTTCTGCAAAAAAACAATTTTTAAAAAATGTTTCATTATACACAATTAGGTGAAATCTCTTTCAAAATGTAAAGTCAATGCACTTCTGATATATGGGGCTACTGGTCGTAGCTGTTGGTATTACATAATGACAGCTGTTGTGAAATAATGCCCTTACATTAATTAACCACCAACTAAGAGACACTCACTTCCGTTGGTCTGCTAAAGGTTCTGACGGCCCATTCCTCATCAAAATCGTGCATTTAAGGTCATCAACTTCAATCAAAAGTCCTCACTTATAAAATTAGTGTCGTCGCAGTTCACGCTCGACCCTACTCCCAAATATTTTACGAAAAAACTGTCAGGATAATTTGCATACATTTTATACTTGTCAGTATCGTTAACAACTTCCCGTTTCTCCAAGTCAAAAGGCGTTCAACGCTCGAAGTGCCTGAGGAAGGTGGGAGATCTGTCAAAAAGATAAAGACCACCGAAAATTCGCACCCTGATTTGTGACAATCGAGGGACAATTTTGGTAAATAGCGTACCATGTTTAATTAATTTCTGTTACCAAGTAAAACAATGAGCCTTTCGGCCTATCGAGTATCGTTAAGTTGACAGTAACTGTGTTCCTCTTCTGCAATATTGTCTGAAAGGTTCACACAATTAATGCAAATGACTTGTAAAAATAAGAAAAAAACACCTGATCAATTAATATAAACGATCCAAGGCCAATACAATTTGCACCACTACAGAGGCAGAAAAGGGGATATGAGGGGGAGGGGGCTAAAATGATATGTTAAGAATGACTTTGACTGCTTCATCATTCAGGTTCAACGACTGTTTCAAATTGTGGATATCACAAAGTTATCGACAACTACTAAAAAAAAAAGGCACGGATCTGCAAAGTTGCAAATGATACCTCAACCTGCATATCTTATGAATTCAACTTGCACGTCCGAACTGACGCCTCCCCCCCCCCCCCAACTTCATGAACATTATGCATAGTTGACAACACTGGATATCGAGCTGGCAGTTTTTGTCCGCAAAAACCGTTACTGGCAATGCTATGAAATTCACTCATCGTAAAATGGATTCGAAACTTCAAACACGTACACCTTTAAAACTGGAGACACTCACGTATCTACTAATTTTCAACAACTGGGCTATTGTCTTCATAAGGCACAATACGGGTGGATAGAGTATGGAACTTGGGTGATTTTGGGTTTTGCGTAAGTGACTGTCTGTAATATCCACTACCTGTACATTTTTGCATTTACAGTAGACCTCGTCAAAAACTCGCGGCGGGCACCACATGTCGGGTTACCCTAGGGTTGCGAGCTGCCATCAACATAAAGTTTCGTAAACTTCGCACTTTATTGAAGAACAGAAACAGGAGTAATGGTTTCTTGCTTCCGTCATCAATGATGGTCTTCGTTTCTGTTAGTTGTGCTTAAGAGGGTTGGGCGATACGTCTGACGGTAAAGAAGGTCCCTCGTTTTTGGAAGAATTGTTACGAAAAGACCGGATACCCAGTCGAGGACAGTTTGGTCCCAAAAGTGGCGAAAGCAGGTCGGAGGGTGGTCAGGACGTACATGACAAATGTTCGATGCGGTTTTGTGGTTGTTGATGTGCAGTTTGTTGCCTGTTGAAGGTTATTGAAGGTGGGTCCCGAGTTCAGGGTGGCAATACGACACAGAAGGCAGGCATTGAATTGTCCTTGCGACAACCAGATGAGTGGTAAGTGGCGAAAGAGGCACTCATGAAATGTTGGTTGAAAATGGAGTAAAGTGTCTTGGCCTTATAACAGTTGCGAGCTTGTCAGAAAAGGTGTTGATGGCTGTGTGTAAAACGTCGGCTTGGGATGCGGCCCGGCGTGTCTTGTCATGTTCCTAACGGGCGGCTGGAGAAAACTTCAGCATTCCAGTGGAGTGATGCAAAGTCAGTTTATGTTTCAGTGGAGAGAAGATCTGATCGTGGTATGCCTGTTGGTACGTCGTACTCTTGAAAAGAGTCTTCAAGTGAACGAGAAAGGCATCAGCATTGTCATCATGAGAAAAGGGCGGGGATTACGGAGCCAAGGCGAGAAGAAGGGCGATGATTGCTTTCAAAATGAGGGCATGATAGGTTGCCGGAAACGGTGGGTGAGGCGTAGAAGTAGAGATGTTGGTACGAGACGTACAGAGGCAGAAGCACATTATCTCATTTTCATCATTCGGAGAGGGTGAGTCCTTTCGACGGTGAGGTGAACTGGCGAAAGGCTGTCAGCGACAAGGCGACAGGCCGAGACCGAATGGAGATCGTTACCAATTGGGGGAAGAGGAGGGGGAACATCATGGATGGGATGATGTTCTTGAAGCAGAGTTCCCAGGTAATTAGTCTCTTGATCTGGCTGTGCTTTGAAAGTCTCTTGATCTGGCTGGGCTGTGACAGTTTGTCGGCTACGGATGAGTCTTGACCTCTAGTTAGCTACTGAGGTTGTAGGTCAGTCGGTGAGCATGCAGTAACGAAGAGCAGTCGGCGACAATGCGCATGAGTCCAGAGAGATGCGGCTGCGAGTTTGATGATAGTTTTTGTTATAAGCCAAAAGTTTCAGCCAAAAGCCTTCACTCGTGACGGCAAGGGTCTGTCAAAAGAAATTGCAGTGGGATGATGCAGGCGACGCTGAAGTGCATTGCTGGAGACAGGAGTAGACTCGTGTCGACAAGATGACAAGCGAATCGGCGACATGACGATCGCGTCGGCGACATGACGGTCTTGTTGGCGACACGAAGAGCGTGGATGGTTGAGAGTGCAACATAGGAATGAGAAAATCTGACGAACGCCATTTCACGGGGGTCGGTGAACAACTGTTGTTAGTGTGATGAAAAAGTGACAACAGGTGAAGAGGTGAATGCTGAAACCTTGAGTGGTTGGATTTGGTTTTCTTGGACTTTTGACGACTTTATGTTGTCCACATTGGTCGAAAATTGCAGAGAAGGTGACAAGATGTATGATCCGCCGGAGTAGGGCTTGTCGGTGGGGACGGTGTCCCTGAAGCAAAATGCATGTAGAGTTCCAGGCAGAGCCATGTTACGAAAGACAGTCGGTGACAGGAGAGGGAGACGAGTATCGTGATGAAAGGGACGACAAGCCGAGTGGTGGGAAATTGCGACTATACGTTCAATGATTATTGTTGTGATGGTATGTTGGCGAGACGGAGAAAAAAGTGACCATTTTCAACGGGTGCTTGAGGAAAAAAGGTGCTTTCTTGAGCTTCTTCCGGCGCAGATGCAAGGGAGAGTCCATCCCTTGGCCACATTGGATGGGCAACATGAGTGAAAGTCCCAACACTGTGACTGCAGGTCCGAAGCTTGCTGTTGTCGTGGAGGTTGATGGGGATAATAATGTTTGGATCCATCAGCTGTGGGCTTGCCGGTGCAGACGGTGTCCTCAAAGCAGAATTTCATGTCGTGTCTTTAGGACTAGTCATGCTGCAGGCGAAAGTCGGTGATAGGAGTGACACGGCTGCAGGCAGATGATGGCTTGACGGCAATAAGGTGTCTTGTCAGGCGAGATGAAGAGGGTGTCGGCGAGAGAAGAGAGAGAGGTAAGTGACCATGACGAACGGGCGCTCGAAGAAAAAAGGATGGCAGGCCGGCTTGCCTGAAGGCTTTTATAGGGGGGCTGTGCATGACGCATGCGCAGTTCGGTTGCTCAGCTGGCCGGATGTACCGAGTTAAAAAACTTCAAGTGAAAGAAAGCATTATTCGAGGAATAATGCAAAAATTTACAGGCAGTGGATATTTTCGAGACGGCAACTAGAAACATTGTTTCCCACTTTTACGGTTTTTACCAGATTTTTACCTCTAATTATCAGTGCTCTGTCCAAAACTAGTTTTTCCCAGGAAATTACCAACCCTGCAAAGGAACAGTAACTTGTGATTTAGACACAATGGAATTCCAGGAAAGGGACAAATCTAGAGATATTATATTTGGAGGGAGGAAACAACCGATAATAATTACTGATGAGTAGAGATTGTTTTTTGTTTCTTTAATGCACTGTTTAGAGTGAAAGGCACGTACGGAGAAAGGGCCAACTTTTCTTGGGTGCCAGGGTTGGGAAGAGGGAAGACACTGTAGAAAATTACACATAAAATACTACGCAGCCTAACTATGTGGCGGTTACAGGACGATAAGCAATATTTTCCATACACCTCAACAAATTATCAAAAAATCTTTAAAACTAGTTTATTTTGTTGCAGTCCATGAACTAGAGGGCATCAAAGCATTTATTGTAGGCTTAATATGGAGAAGACATGCCTAAAGCTAGCTGTCACAGCAAATCAAACTAGTACAAAGGATTGCCTTATTCAGCAGTACAGTACGGTACTTACTTCTGTTGTGCTATCAACAAATTTAAGGTTTGACTGTTGAGAATAAATGCATCACTGTCAAGGAACTACAAAAAAAAAAAAAAAAGAGAACAAAACAATGAACATCTTATCAAACGCTGCTCAGAACGTCATTATTTCGAAGTAAGTAAGTAAAGGGTTTATTGCACACACAAATTAAACAACTACAACAAGTATAAACACAAACAAACAGTCTTCTAATTCCCAGGTAAAGGTAAACACATGAAGGGTGCTCTCAGCACACAGGGAGGGTTGAAATTCAAGTTAAAATACTTAACAGTAGCTCTTCCAATAATGTTTTCTTTAAATTAGTTTTTAACAAATGCTTTAAGTGCTCAGGTAACATGTGCCATAGGCACATGGCCCTGCTGCTATAACTGCACTGCGATAGTTTGGTTCTAGAACCTTTTCAAAAATTATTCCACCACATGACACATCATATTGCATGAAAAACACCCAAAAATTACCCAAACATAGTCGGCCCACATCATTCTCGCTCCGTGAAGCGCTTCTTCCTTTTTGCGGATGATGTGACGAAAGCGCTGATCCGACCAATGATGTGGGCCATCCTCATCTTCGAAGAAAGATTCTCCCGGCTCTTGAAGGTAATTGACGTCATGATAAAATTTACTTTCTTTAGAAATCCAGTGTTGGAGCACCTCAATGGTGTCATCCATGTTATGGTCGCTACGAATCCTGCAAAAAAAAATAAATAAAGAAAAACATGAGTCTGGAAACTAAACCTTAAAAACCCTACCTCAACCTAAAGTAATGTAGATGAGATCCGTTAAGATAGAAACGTGTATATAAATGAATTCAGACTGGAAGACGGCTCGGTAAGCTGCCTGACAGCAGATCAGACTTCTACTCCCCACACCTTATTTTTAGTTAAGTAGAAGGGCCCTACCGAACCATGTCTCCATAAAATGCCTCTCAAAAACAATGACTTGAAGGTCAATAAAATGTCTGAGGAACATTTTCACGTCCGTCGCGCAATTCCAGGACTCCCACAGTAAACGGCCCGATTTTAATTAGGAATCTCCATATACTACAATACGCTTAGTTGAGATGAGATGCACGCTGCAAACTCAGACAGCCAGACAGGCAGGGGGTGCAATCAGGGAGGGACAGGGGGTACCTGGGGGAGGCTGCAGGGGGGACTCCGACCACCCCCTGCGCCCCCGTGGGGGGGCCTGGTACATGTTATGTTGGGCTGCAGCTAGTTTCGGAACACTTCGTAGAAAATTTTAGGAAAAATTTAGGAATTTAACCAAACATAAAGGAAAATATTACGAATTTAAACAACTTTCACAAAAATTCTAAAGCAGTTCTTACTGTGAAAGTTCATAATCAATTTAAGATGATGGAATAAAACCAAAAAGCGCTTCATTTCACACGAACGGAGCCTCACCACTCACAAACTCAGTGTCCTGCTTACACAGCAGGAAACCGAGTTTGCGAGTCGTGAGTATCCGTTCGTGTGAAAAGAGCGTCTTTGGTTTCATTCCATCATCTTAAACTGTTCGTTGTTCTGTTGGCACATATTTTCGCGTAGTCATATGGAATTACCTTTTTTTCCTCCGCACTTCTCATGTGAGCTTTAAAAAGAAACAAGTGCTTGGCAGGCTATAAAGCCACAGTGTTCGCAGAAAATACGTGATTACAATGGTACTTAGGAAATTTCTCCTTTTTTTTCTTAAATTTAATAAGTCTCTACAATCGCATCTCTACAAGTCCACCTACTGCTTTGATCTACACTTTTTTCCCTACTGTTATGTCATTTAATACTGTTAACTACAAAATGAGAATCAACAGGTGTGGTTGAGCAGTGAGAGCTTAGTCTGGTTGCTGAGGTTAGTGGATCTGGTCGAACCCCTGGGTCTTGGCAAAGTCCCTGCCAGGATTGCGTGCCAGGGTAGCATGGGAGGCTACCATGCTCCGTCAGTGGCGATGGGAACTATTCTGGGAAATTCTGGGCAATCTTTCGGCCCCTGCGATGATCGGAGGTTTCCCGGTTCAAATGTCCGGGTTGGTTCCTCCATTTACCAGACATTTTTTCTTCTCAAAAAGACTGCTAATGTTCAAAATTGAACCGGTTAAGCCATACGACCATTAAATTGCTTCGGCTGACTTAAGGCTCAAAGAAATTAATAATAAAAAAAAAATATATAAACTTAAAATGGGTGTGATTACTCATAAAAGAATATGGAACAGTACAACAAAAACTTTCATTTTTTTGAAACCTCTCCCAGCAGTCATCTCTTCTTTGATTAAACTTCTTTTGAAGTAAGTTGTTGCTTTCCCTCGTCCCCCTCCAAAATAAATCGATCATTTATAAAAATCGACCTTTTATTAAGGGGGGGGGGGGGG
>JAHWFP010263366.1:0-45508 GCA_023313725.1 Lithobius niger | reverse complement strand
AATTGGACCGTATCTTTGCCAGGGCTGTCAACAGGTGATTTACAGTAAACACAAATTACAATATCTTAGACTATTTTAACAACTCCTTAATATATGCCTGTTAATTTACTGAAAATCATACCAAATGATTATCGCTCATTTCACCAGCAGCTCCTTCAGCGGGATGAGTTGGTTAACTTAAAAGTGCTTTGTTAAAGGGCTGACTAGTGACTACCTGCTTCACTAAAAGCACACGCTTCCACTACTACAGTAAATGTTTGATTTCCAGTGTGACACGCTAGGAAATTTTTATTATTTCGAAATACACCTAAAACCGGTATAGGTATTATTTCAGGGTTCAGACAATTTTTGAATTCGTAATTTCCCTGACATTTCCAGATTTTCCAGGTGCATCTAATGGCAATTTCCAGGTGTTCACAAGATGTTTAGTCAAGAGAAACAGGCAGTAGCTAATGTTTTTATTAATATTTGTACGAAAGTAATCCAACATCCTATAAAATAGCTGTTTAGAGAAAAGTAAAGACGGGACTAAACACATTTTCATCACAGATGTTGGTACTAGCCTAAGATTTGGTTTATTGAAGTTAAATCTAAAATACTTGTACATGTTAAAGTACAAATTAAAATGTTTGCTATTAGCCTAGGATTTTGTTTCTGATCTGCTAATTTAATGGAACTTACAGATCAGACACGAAGGCATTTTTTTCAAATTTCCCTGAAATTTCTCAGAGATTTTGACTCTATTTTCAGTTTCCTTGAGATTTCCTCGTTCTCCGAGTTTTATCTGAACCCTGTTATTTTGGGACAGAAACTACTATCAGTCGCCCCGTGACAATAATTAATTAAGTCACATGCATATGATAGGGTGGTTCTAGAGGATGATGCCAGACCGCACTTAAGGGTAGGGAGGAGTGCAGTTTGAAACATCTGGCACTTCCAAAACAACTAGCACAAAACAATAAACAGAATGTAAATCTAATCTAACGAATGATGGAAGCCAGGTCTAGATTGGTAGTAGTAGTTGGCCCTGGCAGTGAAAAGCGGGCCTTACCCTCCACCCCCCCCTCCCCCACTCATGCTATTCCCTAGCCAGGTTCATGAGGTCGGGGGAGCTAAAGACTTTTTTAAACATTTACAAAAATTATGTAGCTGTGACATTAACCTTTATTCTCGTTAAGGATGTACCTTTACAAAACTTAATGGTAGCCTATGCCGAGGTTACAGTGTTTTTATCCTCCAAGTCACCACAGTGAGAAGCGCACCGTGTTAAGGGGATAACACATGAAACTAGAATTAGCAGCCTGTCTTTTACAATTTGGGTAGTAAAACTAGGCAGGGTTCAGACAATTTTTTAATTCTCAATTTCCCTGACATTTCCAGGTGCATCCAACGGCAATTTCCAGGTGTTTACAAGATGTTTTGTTAGGGAAACAGGCAGTAGCTAATGTTTTGATTAATATTTGTACGAAAATAATCCAGCTTCCCACAAAATAGCTGTTTATAGAGACTAGTCCAGACGGGACTAAAAGCATTTTCACCACAGTTATTAGTACTAGCCTAAGTTTTGGTTTAATGAAGTTAAACCGAAAATACTTGAACATATTAAAGCACCAATTTAAATATTTGCTACTAGCCTAAGATTTTGTTTCTGATCTGCTAATTCAATGGAACTTACAGATCAGTGAACAAAGACATTTTTTTCAAATTTCCCTGATTTTCAAAAAATTCTTGTTTTCCTTGAGGTTTTGGCTCAATTTTCATTTTCCCCGAGATTTCCAGGTTCTCCAGCTTCCCTGCTAGGAAAGAAAAAAAAATTTGTTGTCCCCCCCCCTCCCCTCCCCCCAAAAAATCATTATCCCAGTAGTGAGCACCGCCCACGCTAGTCTTCCTACGATGGAAGCTGACTGGCGGAGTGGCAGTACCATGTATATGAATTGACAGCCCAATACGATGGACTGCCAATTCAGTCAATCGTACTAGTGTACAGCAATACATTTAATGTAGTGTAATACATGTTCACTTCTTTGTTCAATTACATAGGCCTACAATGCTGTATGCAAAGGTAAAGGCCCATGCAGAAAAAGTTTCGGAGGGGGTCAAGCAAAGCCAGCTAGGGAATCTGGGGGACCACTGTTATCTTCTCCTGCAGAAAGCAAGAGCGCTTCCAGAAACATTTTGTGGTACATCATGTTTACCAAATCCAGCTGCACACACATATTCTCGAGGAATTAATTTAGCATTAGGACACTTCCCCCACTGCCCGTGCCACTGATCAAAAGTTTTCAATTTTTCTTTTTGTATTAGTAGCGGACGTCACATACAAATCATCCGAATTCCCCTCTGTATTAACCTTGGCCATTGACCTGCTTTTTATTACGATATTACTGTAAATAGCTTATCTGGAAATCCTTAAGCTCTGAAGAGAAGCTGTATAAAAAAAAAAACAATAGGCAAAACAAAATCAAAGAAGAGACACTGAATGGATTCAGAAAAATTTACCATCACAAGAAAGGGTGAAAAATACGACTTGTAAGATTTTATTTTCGTTATGCGCAGTACTAAGCAAAGCAAAGCAGCCTGCTTGTCTGAATGTTGCCATAGCAACTCTTGATCCCCCGAGTTGTTTTAAACTTTCCACATCAATTGAGTTATGTCTTACTGTGGATTTTAAATTTGAAAATTAGTAATATCGGTTGAGGGGGTTACAGTATGTGATGAAGCACTATTTTAGTAACTCACCATGCAAACAGAGAAAAGAACCTCTCGTACGATGGTGGTGTCTGTCACCACGATAATTTTTGTCCCAGTTGTTCACACACACATTCAATTTCCTATTTGTGGCTTTAAGTTTGTAAATCAATTAAATTGTTAAGGGGTTTCGGATTTAAACTCTTTACTTTATTAACTGTAAGCATTAAGTTATTTTTTTTTTTTATTTCTTTGAGCCTTAAGTCAGCCAAAGCAACTTAATGCTTGTATGGCTGAACCGGCTCAATTTTGAACATTACCAGACTTTTAGAGAAGAAGAAATACCTAGTAAAGGGAGGTGCCAACCCGGGGATTCGATCTGGGAAACCTCCGATCAAATAAATAAATAAATAAAATTTTTGATCTCAAACAATAGTTAGGCCATGAGTCAGGACCATGAAAGGGTTAGAGCAGTGCACTGGTATCAGGCCTAAAAGTTAAAAAAAGAAAAGCAGTTATTTAGAATCTTGAATTTATGCCATAGTTTATACAGGTTGTGAGCACACACAGTCAGAGGGTTCTAGGCAATTCCAAAGGGCCACAATCCAGTTAGGAAAGAAGTACCTCCGACAATTTAATCAAGTAACTAGTACTTTGAAGAAGTGTCCCATGTTGAGAGTTTTTCTAACCATAACAAAAAGTAGATGTACTGAGATCAACCTTGTTATGTTCTACAATGTTCATTATGTGCCTTTTCGAAAGATAATTTTATCCTTTCACTGTGACGGGTAATTTTTATTCCTGTAATACTCCATCTTTTCTCCCACCTGTCCCGCTTCTTCCCTTCCCCCACTTTGCTATGGGCAGTTGAATTAAATACTGCCCCTTCATCGTTCCTCCCCTCCCTGTACCCTTTCAAATGTGAATCTAGTAGCAGTCGCCACTTGGGCAGTAGACCTTACAAAGCACTCGCCATTTCACAATTTCTACTCGCCACATACCAAATACGTCTTGTATGATGCAAGGTTTTTCTAATTTATGCATTGACAAAATTGTGCAATAATCTTACACTTCAGTGTTAATGCGGAAAAGCCAGTTATATAGCCTTTATAAATCTGAGCATAACGCCGCAAACTGTTTGGCTTTAACTTATACGGTTCTAGAGATACCCCATTACCCCTTTTTTAGTGGCATGTCTGTAGCTAGTCTCCATTTTGGCAAGTAAGGCTAAATTCCAAGTCGCTAACTGTTAAGTTCCAATCGCCAAATGGCAAGGGCCGACCGACATTGGGAGGAAGAGTTGCTTTCCACTCTATACTAGTGACCGGTGACATCTACTGGCCGACTTTCCAAGTCGTCACTTGGAAACTGCAGTTCTCTAGCAGAAAGAGAGCGCCGCTAGCTATGTAGGGTTCTCTGTCTGTACTTTGAAAAGTGAGACATCAAACATAATTTACTGAATTAAAAAAGGACAAATTTTATTTATTTAAAAATAATAAATTTGTTCCTCTCATCCTTTAAGCCCGTTTCACATATTTCTGTCGAGCAGGCAGTTCGTTTTCTTCAAACATGTTACATGTTACACAGATTCACTGCGGAAAAAGTATGAAAAACTGAAAGGTTTTTTTAAGTGTGTAAGGCAGTCAGCAAAACTGATTTTATAAAAATGTTTCCAACAGCACTTTACAAGGCCAGAAAATAGCAAAAATGTGTCGGCTTCCGGGGCTCCGCCCTAGACCCTGCTGAGGGAGATCAAAGCGCTCCCCCACACCCCCTAGCTGTTATTGGTTTCTCCTTCCTCACCATTCGGCTAAACGGCTAGTGTTGCCCCCCTCAGTACAAAACCTTAGTTACGCCACTAGTGTTGGGTATGCCCCTCCTTTACCAGCAACCAACCAGTCTTAAGTTTCAGTTTAACAAGTATAGTTTGTAGGATGGGTTAACCCTTTCAACCATGGCCCTCTGTTTGACAAAAATGTGGTAAACAGTACATTGATATTGACTGGTGGTAAACACAAATACACATACTGAAACAATTGCTAACGGCTTCTTCTTCCTCAGCTGGCGTCAAGTTCATTTTTTCGTTGGGCCTTGTTCGTTTGAAATTAAGAAATTGTTTGGGGGTTGATAAAGCAGCCAAGCTGTTGTTTTTAATACGCCGCTTTAACAGCACAATGAATCCCTTGCCCGAGTCCGAGCCTGATTGATGCAAATGAGTTTAAGATTGTTTAAAGGGCAATTACATCCATTTTGACATGCATGTTTGACTTTTGGATCACTTACACAATAACTAAACACAAGAATCGTGGTAAGAATACGTTACTTACGTCCGATATAACAATTTAATTACTGCATCACCAAAACACGAGACGGAGATCGCCATTGTTTTGCTAGAAATTAATGCCGACAGATGGATCTCTTTGGTTTCGACTCGCAGCCAATTGAGATAGCTGTATTGACTGTGAGGAGCTCAAGCGTCTGACGGCCGTAGCTGGTCGGCAGTGAAGTGGCCAGCTAAGGCCGTTAGACACTTGAGCTCCTCACATTCAACGGAGCTATCTCAATCGGCTGCGAGTCGAAATCGAAGAGATCCGTCTGTCGGCATTAATTTCTGCGCGTTCCAGCAAAACAATGGCGATCTCCGTGTCGTGTGTTAGTGATGCAGTAATTAAATTGTTATATCGGACGTAAGTAACGTATTCTTACCGCAATTCTTGTGTTTAGTTATTGTGTAACTAAACCAAAAGTCAAACATGCATATCAAAATGGATGTAATTGCCCTTTAACTGTTCATTAAGTAAATGTGGCCTTGTTCTACACCTATCGGTAGACTAAGATAAAACTTACTAAACATTGCATACAAATATGCCTTTGCCAGATCAGCAAATCGGTTGAATCTTCAGTTCCTTACTTTGAATTTTATTGTATTGCTACCGTTACTCTAAATAATTGTATATTTAAAATGTTTTTCAGTATTATTTTGTTTTGCAATTGTTAATATTTTCCCCAAAAAACTGGTAAATTTACTGCTAAGTCTGAAAAAAAATTGATTTTAATCCTAAAATTCCGATTAAATTTAAGAAAAAAAACTTTGTTGTACAGACCACAAAGTTGAGAACGACAATTTCACCGTGGTCCAGATCACTAATTTATTTTTTCTTTTATATCTCTTGATCTTTGCCCCTTCTCTGTTTGTTTAATATTTTTTTACTTAGTTACTTCACACTGAATTCCATTTTGGAACCTAATGTGTCAAATTTATACAACCTAAATACAGCTTTTTTTACGTTGGTTTGGCTTTTTTTTTTTTCGCCCACTTTTATTCAGCTTGACGCAAAAAAAAAGGACCAAACCAAAGTAAAAAAAAGCTGTAAATTAAGTTACTGTATAAGTTGATTTTTGTTATAAAATTCACTTCAAGTAATGAAACTTTTAACAACTAAATTTTGAAATACAATATAAGAAACCGAAAACGCGACAGAAATATTAAAAAAGACTGCATAAAAAAAAAAAGATAAAACTGTTGGTTTGTTATGACAGGTAAATCCATTCGCTTACCTGTCGTCTGCTTCGCTCGCGCACGACTTCAAAACCTCCGCATAACAACTTCAATCAAACGAAACCAAAACAAACCGTACCAGCTTACCGCCCACTCCACTAATCATAAATTAAATACTCCAGATAGACGTGACATCGCGTCAGTCACTACAAAAAAGGCTCAAATTAAACTTCAAGAATAAAACGAAGGAAAAAAAAAAACATTAGGCACTGACAGACTCCTTACCAGAGCGCTATCCGACTCTTGGGATAGTCCAGTTTCTCGATCAAGCCGAGAAAGTATGGCAGTGTGTGCGCTTTGTTGCGCGCCAAAATGACGATGAGCACGGTTTCGCGCAGGGTTTTTTCGCCGTTTTCTTCTTCCGAATTTGTGATGGCCAAGACAGTCGAAACGATGAGCAGCAAAGCGTAAAGATGACTCAAGCGTAACAGGCCCGCCCAACCGCCCGTCCAAGCCGCCATGTTTGTTTAGCACTCTTCCCATGATTCCTTGCACCGTGGACAAAGGCCAACTTCCATCTTTGGACATGGGAGGGATCGTTTTTAGTTAGCGCACTCGCAGGCTGACAGACGACCGGTGGGAAATTATAACGAACTAATAATAACCTAACATTTATTAAATAATTATGACCATCTTATTTTATCTTTGGTATTGTGTAGTTAATTAGAGTCTTTTATTGTTAATAAATATGACAGTTCTGGTTTTGAGTAACTCTAAATAGGTACGATCTTAGGCTCGCTGTGAACGGTCGAGTCGTGAACGGTTATCGTCTTGGACGAGTTCGTTCGTTTGACTAGCACGTGGTGTGCACACATGTTAGAATCGGACGCGTCACGTTTCACGTTCGTTAATAAACCTTTGTTTTTATTTTCCTAAAGGACGTAAATTCTATTCTATTTTCAAATAAACACGAATAAGAAAAAGACAACTGACCAAGGATTATTAACTGAGTATAAAATGCTTAAAAATGATGTAAGGCATCAGAAACTCTTTGATCAAGCACGTTTTGACACTAACAAATTGTGGATAATGTAGGTAAAATTTTTGGCAATACAAAACCTTATATTGACAAAGCATTTCATGAGAACGGGAAGAATAAAGTAAGGAATGATGTTAATAATAACTTTCTAAATTAAGTTTCAAATTTGAAAAAAGTTCGAGAATAGATTTTATATTCTTATTGTAGGGTTTTCTTATTGTAACAAAATTGTTCACAATCTACAGCGAATCTCGACAAAGGTTTACATCAACCAAAAAACAAAAGTAACAGAAATACCACGGGATTTGATCTATTATTTCAAATATTAAAAACAAAAACTCTGCTGGTGTTGACGGCTTCCAGCTGAAGCATCTTAAAACAAGTAAATTAATTTCTGTTATTTTGATCTCTAAACTTTTACAAAAAATTATTGAAACTGAAACATGGCCTGAACGATCAAAATTTCAAATGCTTAGACCTATCTTTAAAAAAAGCTCTAGAGTGGGTACGAACACTTTCCCTGCTGCCAACAACAATCGACAAGATTGTTGGGAAATTCTTTGCAAATGGAATATCAAATTTCCTTTACAATAATTTTTCTCTGTCAAACAGACAGTTTAGATTTAGAAGCAATAGAATCACTAACAATGCTCCGAAAACAATTAATGACATTGTTTCTCAAGTCCTGAACGATGGCAACTCGCAGGTGCTATTCTGATAGACCTTCAAAAAGCATTCGATACTATTCACCATGGTATCATACTTCACAAATGCAGAAACTTAAGACTTCGTGGTAAAACCATCAATATTCTTAAAAGCTATATGGGAGATCGCACAGTCTGCTCTAGAATTAGTAAAGAAAATAGTAACTTTTTAAAAGGTGAACACGGGATACCACAAGGTCCAGTCCTTCGTCCTCTGCTGTTCTTAATCTACATAAATAACTTTCCCGAAATTGCTGAAAAAAAAAGCGAAATTTTTCTCTTTGTTGATGATATTGTTTTATTTGTAGTTGACCAGGATATTGATAATATGATTAACAAACTGGAGCATGACTTTAATGCACTGAATTCTTGATTCGTATCAAACTTAGTCTTTATTAGTGAAGAGAAAACTCTTTGATTCACTATGAAATCGCCACACGCTCAAAAATCAGTTGGAGAAAACCTCTTTCTTAATACTAAATGTTGTACAAACAACAACTACCTACATACATGTAAAGTTATCAAAAGGATAAGTGATGCTACTTATCTGGACTTCCAAATTGACTCACAGCGGACTTATAAAAAGCAGGAAGAGAAACTCATTAAAACTTATGCCAAGTCTTTACCATATAAGGCACAAAAAAGTCTTTACCATATAAGACACAACTTTTTTTAATGATCTACTATGCTTGTATAGAGAGTTAAATTAGATATGGCAGTGAAATTTATGGCTTTACCGCCGACTGCCACCTAAACAAGACAACAAAAATACAAAGTAGAATTATCAAAATTTTGTTCAATGAATACAGAAATTTACGAATAAGGAGGTTTATAGGAAAACTGAAATTCTGAAAATAAGACAGCTGACAGATTTTGTAATTGTTCTAAAAAATTTATTTAATAATGAATAAAATCCGCTCCAATACCAAAAATGTTTTACCTGCAAAAATCAAATTACCATATGAAGTGCCCTTTGTTTATTCTTCGCTTGTTTCAGCATGACAAGTTTTGAAATTTGGGCTCTGGCTTTAATTGTATTTATGTGTATAATGGTTGGATACAGCAGTAAGGTTTCACGTGGACTAAACAGTACAACAACACTGCAATATCTGAAACCTTACAAGAAATTTTATTTTTGTTCCTTTGCTGTTTTGACTTTGGATCAGTTAAACCTTACCTTAAGCATCAAACGAGTTCATTTTTGTTTTCTAATTCGTGCAACGTTGGCAAACTGCAGTTTATATTAGCTTGGTTTAGCTTGTTAGCATGTTTTTATTTTAATGTTTACCTTTAAGGTTTGACCTCAATCTCCCATGTTAAAGCCGAAATGTCGATGCTTAATTTCTCTGCTGTCTTTCAATATTTTCCACTCAAATTTAGTATATAAGCTTACTTGGACCTGAACATGTGTCCGAACTTTTATTAATTCCCAATTTGCCACATCGGTGATCTGGAATTGTGAATTTAATTTGTGACTTGCTGTTGTTGTTAGCACGACACGATTCTGCTACGCTCTCAACAGATCAAACCATTAAGCTGGTTCTTAGCTCATTTTACAGGTATTGCTGTGTAGCCGTGCCCTTTCCATAAGGCCTTTTCTAATTTGTCAAGTGGCTCAGGTATTAGGGAGCTCTACAGACCAGATTAATTATTTTACATTGTTTTAAACAGACGCAACAATGTCAACCAACAAACGCCAATGCAAAACGTAGACTGAAGGTTAAAGGGTTTGTTTCCATATTGGTTAGTGCAAACCGTAATTGATAAAGATACAAAACATTAAAACAAGCTAATCTAAACAGCATGGTATGACAAAGTAGCACGAACTAGTAAACAAAAAAAGAACTCTTTTGATTAACTGATCCTAAGTCAAAACAGCAAAGGAACAAAAATAAGCTTTCCTGTAAGGTTTCAGATACTGCCGTGTTGCTGTACTGTTTAGTCCACGTGAAACCTTGCTGCTGTATCCACCATTAAAAACAAAATATACAACTAAAGCCAGAGCCCAAATTTCAAAACTTTTCATGCCCAAACAAAGGAAGAATAATGTAAGGCTAGATTTTTTCAGTGTTCTTCAGTCACGTCTTCTACTATCTGTTCATCACCCTACTGGTGATACATACAATTTTTCAAGCACTTTTCCAGGCATGGAATTTCATTATTACTTTCCAGGACATTACCAGATTTTCAAGGATTCGCACAAACCCTGAATTACCAGTAGAGCTGTGCTAAGTACACTAAAGACGATTCGTTTTTAAACATTTTCCAGCGATGTCGTTTGCCAAGTAGCTCACATATCGTGTACAAAAGTAAAAATGGTAAAAAAAAAAATTGAATACAGCAGTAAGGTTTCACGAGGACTAAACAGTACAGCATCATTGCAGTATCTGAAATATTGCATGAAAGTTTGTGTTCCTTTGCTGTTTTGACTTCGGATCAGTTAAACCTTGCTTTAAACATCAAACGAGTTCGTTTTTGTTTCTCATTCTTTATCAATTTTTTTTTGCAGTTGGCGTTTGCTGATTGGCATTGTTCCATAATAACAATGTTTAAAACCGTGTAAAACAGTCAATCCGGTTGTTCAGAGCTCCCTAACTCCTGAATCACTCGACCAATTAGAAAAGGTCTTACGGAAAGGGCACATTTACAGAACAATACCTGTAAAATGAGCTAAGCACCAGCTTTATGGGACAAATAGTTTGATCTGTAGAGAGTGTAGTAGAAATGTGTCGTGCCAAGCAGGAACAAGCAAGCCCAAAACTAATTTCATGTTTTCAGCTCAGGTCCAGAGCTCCAACGGATTCTTCATTGCTCCATTGCTTCGGCAGATTTTAAAGAATTTTGATATGCTTGTTGACAAAAGTCTAAAAAAGCTTACATACCAAATTTAATCGAAAAATATTCACTGATGGCGAAGATATTAGGTGCAAAAATGTCGACTTTAAAATGGGAGGGTGATGCCAAACTTTACAGTAAAGGCATTTCGTAATATGACTGAGCCAGATAGTACAAGCTATACAAACTTAGCCAGATAGTAGATAACTAACTGATCACTGGCAAAAATAATTTGCCACCCCAAAAAAACTACAAAATAAGTAATACCAAGAATTTATAGGGTTTGGGAGGAGAATTTGTAACTCTAAAAAGTCCCTATTGAAACACGTTAGATTCGTCTCCATTAGTTCAGTCCGTGTTTGCAGAGGGTGCCACGTGTTCTATCTGGTAATTTTTGTTCATTTGTCAGCCCAAATCTGAAGTAAACTAAATTACAACTAAACTAGGCTAAATAATAATTAAACATAAGCTAGTTTCGTTTAGTTTAGTTTAATTTTAGGCTAAAAATTGTGTAGAAATTCCCACATAAAACACGTGGCTCCCTCTATAAACTAAGACTGAACTAATGTGAATGTAAGACGTTTCGGTATGGGCCACAGTCACACATTCTCCTCCCCAACCCTATAAATTCTTGGTAATACCCACAAGGGTGAAAACACGCTAAGTTCCAACCATTCAAAGTAGGGATATCAGAACAAAAATGGCTGCCACCAAGTTGCAACATTAGTCGCCAAGCTAATCCCACTTTAATACCAGTACCTTAATTACACCAATTAGCGTTTTTGGCTCAAATGGCGAGAAAGAGACAGTTGCAAAAGCTAAAACTCAATGTGGCTACAATTGCACGTGCTCCCACCACGTTCGACGTTAAGAGACTGTTGCAACCATGTTGGCGGGGGTCTTTACACAGGTTGTAACAGAAATGTTCAGATGTATGTCACAAATGAAGGGGCATGTTCTACATAACAAACTGATGAAAAAATTCCATATGAACATATATCCGGAAATGCGTCCTTTTCGAGAAATTTTTCCTTTCAGAGACACATGTGCACGTCCAAGATCCAGGACGAAGCGGCGTAGGCTAATGCCTGACATGTGAATGTTCGGGCTACCATTCCAGTATCACGCAGTTGAAACTTAGTTTCAGTCGGGTCATAACTATCGATAGGGGGCATAGAATGGTCCGTCCCACCTGTTCAGTATCTCTGGGGGGACCTCAACAGGGGAAACTCACAATAAAAGCTAAATTTTGTTATTTGATCCTTCGCCGCTTTTGCCCTGGATCTTGGATGTGCCCATGTATCTCAGAAAGGAAAAATTTCTGGAAAAGGACGCAGTTCAGGATATATGTTCATATGGAATTTTTTTATCAGTTGGTTATGTAGAACATGCCCCTTCATTTGTGACATACATTTCTGTTACACCCTGTATAAGGACAGGTTTGCGCCAAACAAGCACTCGTGTTATAAAGGTCAATGAAGTTGGTTGTCATGCTACGCAGCCGTCTCGTTGCAAATTCAGTTCGACAGGCAAGAGAATGATTGCAATTCATTGTAAATTGTTTTGTAAGCTGAAGAAGTAAACCATCATTACACTACATCTCTGTGTTGGAGCGTCTGAATTTATACGGGTGGCAGCGGTCGGCCCTCAACCCAGTCGTTTATGAAGATTTAGATTTGGGCTCTCAAATCCAAATGTTTTCTTCCTCTACGTGAGAAGATTTTCTACAGTTGGCCTACTGGTGGAAGATCGCCGAACATAAAGGGCAGTCTCGTCGTATTGCCGTTCAGCTGTTTTGGCGGGAAAGTGCAAGACTGGGAGGACCGATCAACGCAGGCGGCAAATCGAAATGAGGTACAAGCCGAAGCCAGCATGGGCGAAGAAGTTGCATTCAGGACAAGTGAAGTTTGGTTAAACTGGATTATTGGAGGCTAGCAGACCAGAAGCAGCCGCTAGGGGAACTTCGAGCAACTGGCGGGCGAATGGGCAAACCCGGGAAAGGACGAAGCAACACCGTGAGCAAGTGGCATTGCTGTTTCAACAATTCACATGCAGGTGGCATTTTGGAACACGACGACAGGCTGTAAGACAAACTTTGCTACACTCCGGTATTAGTGCGAAGGTGGGAAAAGTTGTGTTTTATTGCTGGTACAGTAGTGTGCTGTGGTTTTGTGTTTGTGCATTGTGTAAAAGGTAAACAGCGGGGTGGATTTAATTAGGTCGAAAATGGTAGTAGAGTTGAAGGCAATTTGTGAGGAGTTGGGTTTTCAGGTGCCGAGAGAAAAAAGTGAAATTGTTGGGGTGTTAAAGATTGGGTTGGAGGAGGAACTCTTTTGCATTACGATTTGGAAGAGGCAGTTGAAGAGGTTAAAGGAAAAAAAGAATCTGACAAAGAGAGGGTGGCATGCTGGGCCGGCTTGAGACAATTGGGGCCCTACGTGGATTCAGAAATTTTGGCCCAGCAGAGTCATACATAAGTATAGCATTAAAAGCATTTTTTTTTTCTGATCTTTTCATTCTTGTTCGATTCGAATCATTAAACAATCATATTTCGTACTGTCCAAGCCTTTTCGTACTATTCATTTCACTTTTTTCTTACTACCAAAAAGAACGCTAATCACAAAAACATTACATAAAATTGCAAAAATGACAAATTACAGCCACGAAAACGGAAAAAGCCACAAACAAAATCATTACTAACTATAACAGCAAACAAAAACCAAATAAAGAAACAAAAAACATATTTCCCAAAGGGAAGAAAAAAAGAAAGAAGGTAGGGAAGGGGGGGGGGAAAGGGGAGGGGGGGGGCAGGAGAAAGGAATAGCCATTTCACCGTTTCGTGTTTCTATTTACTGCCACTTGCTGACAAAAATGCCAGCCGCCAAGTACCACTAGTTTCGGGTCGAGCAATGCTTCGACTAATCGACCCACATCATTCTCGGAGTTTCAAAGAACAATGCACAGATTCTCACCCCGATTTTCTCTTTACTTTGCACAGTATAAAGGATTATCATTAAATAATCTGCCTTCTCTTTATAGTAAGATGATTGCTCCCACCCCCACGCAGGGGCCCCTTTAAACTGGGGGCCATACGCAGCCACGTTGCTCGCGTGCCCCTTGAGTCGGCTCTGGTGGCAGGGGAAGCAGCCTTAGAAAGGGAAAGATCAACAAATGAAGTAGCTTTAGGGCGGGAGAAATTGGCTAGATAGAAGGTGTTAGAAAGGGAAACGTTGGAAAGGAAAGAAGCCATTGTAAAACTGAAGTTAGAGCAGGAAGAGGCTAAACTAGAGTTTGAATGGGAAAAAGCTTGAAAAAGATGAGGCTTTTCACTAAACAAAAACTAGAGCGGGAGGAAGCTTTAACTGAAAGAGAAATGCTAGGGAAGAACTCGGTAAAAACTAGAGAGGGCGCTATAAATTAGCAATGATGCTACGCAGCATAATGAGGAAACTGACTTGAGGGAATTAGCTTTTAATGAACAACAATTAAACGTTAAAACTGAAGCTAAAATGCAGGAAAGAAGAAGTACGATGCGTCAAAGCTTTGCCACCGGTCAGTGAGAAGGAAGATAGCATTTTTAGTGTTTCTGTCGGTTTCACAAGAATGTCTGATACATTGGGGTTTACAAAGGAAGAATGGCCCTTTAGGCTATTGTCATTGTTAACAGGGAAAACGCGGCAAAGTTTGATGCCTTTGTCTGACAATGAGTTTGCACAGTTAGATGGTGTGTGTTAACAAGTTTAACATTATGGAACAATGCTTGCATCAGCAATATCGGTCTGCTCAAAAGAATCTATAGATTTTGGTCACAGTTTGACTATGTTGGCACTGAATGGGTCAGGAATTGGATTGCAAAGATTCATTTGATAAATTGTTCCAACAATTGTTAATTGAAAACTTTCTGAACAAGATACCTAATCCTAACGGTGTGGTTAATCGTCAAGGGAAAGCAGGGATCTGTCTTGAATTTATCTTCACTGGCTGACTGTTACTGTGCTAATCGCAGGGGAGCGGCGATTAAGGCAGGGGAGCGGTTCAGACAGGGGTGGAGGAATGCCATAGGGTTTAGGAATGGTAATGGGTACCAAGTGGTGATGGAAACTGGCAAACTGGCGGGAATTCACAAAATTGTGGGAATTCGCAGGATGGCTGGAATTCTAAAATGGTGCTAATGGTAATAGTGCAAACTGCGAACAATGCATCTAGTAACAGGTCAGGTAATAATGATCAGGCTTCGGCAAACTATGCGCAGGCTAAGCCGCAAGCTAGTTCAAGTAATCAGGAAGGGGGAAGGCACCTTAAAGGACGGATGATCCCCGTAAATGGTTCCAGTTCATATTTGAAAAGGGATTGCCCTAAGAATTAAATAACGTAATAAAGGCTTCTGTTGCTAATCTATGTACGCAAGGTGTGCAACACACACTGGAAAGAGGGAACATTGCACGTAAGGTGGAAAGGAAGTTGTGTTAAAGACTGCAAAATAAATGGTGAAGCTGGTTAGTTATTTTGTTAGACACAGGTGCATCTATTGATATTGTGTCTTGTGCTAAAGTAAGGCCTGAGGCATATACAGGTAAATGGGTTGTATAAACGTCCGTTATTTGCCAGTATGGAACTGAGAAGCCTCTTGCAAAGGATGAGTTTGAAACAGACGAGGATGCAACTACGCTGGAATGTGGTGTGTTGCCATACTTTTAAGAATGAAGGCTACAACTTTTTGCTTAGCCAACATTAATTTAATTTGCTGCAAGTAAAGGCAAAGAGGATACATTTATAGGTAAATGCAGTAACGAGAGAGTTATGAGCAGGGTAAATGGTAAGAAATGTAGCTAAAGTGAATCAAAGTTGCAGTCAGCAGAACAATTTATTGATGGCGAGATGTTAAGATTCTCTCTTTAGGTTGGAACATCAAGAGGCTGGACAAATTGATACCATAGTGTTGTAATAGTTTAAAATAGGGATAATGTGGAATCTAGTGTCAAGGTCGTTCAAAAGAATGCAAAAGAAACAGGAAAACAGTCCACTGCGACCAGTTGGAAAGTAAAAACCAACATAACGAATTAGAAAAGAAAGGGGTCGTAAGTAAAGGCAAAAAGGAAATTAAAGGGAAGGTAACGAAAGTGAAACAAAAAGGAACGTGGTAGGCCCAACGGCGACAGAGTTTTGTGAGCCATTAGGTGTAAAGGCACATGTTTTAAGGGAATGGCAGCTAAGTGATCCAGGGTTGGAGGGGTGCAGAGTAGCAGCTGGCATTGAAGGTTCTGGATTTTTTTGGGGAAAAATGGGGTGTTGAGGAGGTAATGGGCTGCCAGAAACGGGGCAAAGTTTTGCGATCAAGTCATGGTTCCCACTGCACTCATGGCACAGTTAGTTAAGCAGACCAATGCCTATTTCAGCCATATGGCTAAAAAGAAAACTGTTGCATGTTTACGGGATTTATTTAATAGGCCAGGAAGGTGAAACGATCCAAGATTAGTCAAAGGAATGGTGAGTGTCTAATGAAAGGAAACGAAAAGATTAGTCTTTTATCAGTTTTGGAGGAACCATTCCTGAAAGTGGAAGTGGATTTTGTGGGTTCTGTAAAGTGCACGTCGAAAGAGAATGAATTGGAGCTGACAGTGCTAGACTTAGCAACGAGACATCCAGAAGCAGAGGCTTCACAGACGGTTGTAAACGAGTTTCGGGTAAAATCCTTAACGGAAGGGATCAATATGCGTACCACTGGGGTCGACTATGTTTTGGGAAGGCTGGATGAGTGGAAAAACAAAGGAAATGGTGAGAACTGCAACTGTTAAGGAAAATTGAAATTAGCCACCAGCGAAAATTATACAGTAAACCACCGCTGTTAATGAAGGTAACTTCAGCTCTCCATTCCTGCAACACATTTTGCCAGTAGTGGTCAATCCTCATCTTAATCTCTTTGATCCACCAGTTCACCGCAAGTGTTTCAGTCTGATAACACACCACTCATCCCAAATACATCAACGTCTACATCAACTGGTAAGTAAGGCTTTAGCCAAGTTCTTAACGGCAAAAACAGTCCATGCTTCGCTGTGCACTTCAAGCTGTAGAGCCTTCTTGCAGCATTTGAGAACACAGTTGTCAAGTGGCAGTTTCTCCAACATGTATTTTGCAACACTGGTAGAATTCACCAATTCCTAAGACACAAACAGCTTCCTTTTTTCTTCAACAAATTCTTTAAGCGCGGAGCGACACTTGTCCCCTATCTTCAGATTTTTCTCTATCAGCTGAATGCTTACATCTTCCAGATTCAGCTTTTTAAAGATGGCACCAGTTTTGCAATCTTTCAGATCATCACGCTTTAACAAATCTTCCTAACCAATTTTTTTGTGGAAGAGAGTTCATTCTTCCTGGAGTGTATGAATTAGTGGCTCTATTTACCTCTATTTCACAGCAGCAAAATATAGGATTTTATAAGACAAAAGCACAAACATATAGGCAACATAGGACGGCTGGGATGCTTGTAATTTAAATTTGCAGGCCCTGCAGTCATGGCCCAACGGTTAACGGTCCTTGGCAGCATGAACGTGTGAGCAGGACGCTGAAATGATGTGAACCTTCAATGAAGCCACAACTTTGCTGGAAAGTTGGAGAATTGTCGTCTTCGTGGGATTTTGAAGCACTCGATCAAAAAGACACACAAAATGGGGTCGCCATGCATCACGTCAAGTTCCAACACGACATCGCCTGGAACAATACACACGTGCTCCTCACATCTAACACCTCCAGTGACGCACTCCTCCAAGCCCTAGAATGCATGGTCATTCAACTGTTCCAGTCTAAAAGAAGACCACTCATGAATTTACAGGAACCAGCACATAAAAATATCCAGAAAATCACAACACCTAAACTGACAGCAAGCCTCTCCAAGAAATGGCACAAACTGCTGACTCCTACGTCAACAATGAATGAGCAGCACGAGTTTGCAGCACGAGATGGCAGCACCATCCAAACGGCCAACGGCGGCGAAATTCAAACATAAACTCTAGCATGTAGTCGTATTTTTGTGTGTGCTTGTACACTTTTTGCCTGATGAAGGTAGTGGATGTTCTCTGTAAGCATATTATACTACCGAAAATTCGCTAAACCAATCATTGTTTTTGGTTGTTTCTTTTCTGGCATAGCGTTAATCCTCTTTTCACGACTTCGTGGGATGATGTAGAGCACACAAGAATCAACAAAACTTTTGTCGTAGTGCCTGAAGAAGTTGGCAGCCAGCCATTGAAAATTAACAAAAAGTAGATTGAGGCTTCTTTGTGAAAAATGGGAGGTAAATATCTTTGTTAATTTTCCAAATTATGACTCGAAATTTGATGAAAACTTTCGCAGTAACACGAAGAACAGTTTATTCTATCAAATTTCATGTTTCAGGTTTTGTTGTATTAAAAGAAAAAAAGAGGAAAACTTTCAAAAGTCTTCAAAGACTTGAAGCATTTTCCCAACACTTACCCAGCCCTGGAATTCTAGTTTAAGCTTCCAACACTTTTCCAGGTTTTTTACAAACTCTGTACGGAGTATCTTCGCTTCCATATCAATATAAACTAAAAAATATTCCTGGTGAAAATGTTATGAAACTATTTTCTAACAAACCGTGTTGGATCGGCAAAAAACCCACATCGGCAAACCCCTCTAAATAATTAAAGAAACTTAAAGGCATGCGATCTTGGATAAAAATTTATTATAACCTCAATGCAAGAAAATGATTAATATAATCAGTCCAATAATATTACATGCAAGACATGCGGAAACGGTACACCAAACTGGTTTTTATCAAATACGGTTATATCCAAGTAGATTCGCCTCGGACTTGAAAACAATGACAGCATTTGCTTCCATCTTTTGTTAACTCTCAGTAGTCAATTTTGTACAAGACTCTCTCCACAAAAGCCGTCCGCTAATGAAGCTAAATACATCCACCTGTGGCTCCAGAGATGAAATATATTATAAATAACGGAAATGTACAAATCTGGCAAAAGTTCATATAAAAATAATAATAATTGCAATAATAATAATATTAATAAAAGATAACAGGCATTCATTTTTACCAATCATCGTCACGAAATGATGTCCGCATATTTCGCATAAAAGAAACGAAAACATACACAATTATTTACCTGCCATACCACACACCAGAATCGTCTCCGTAATCACAAAATACAGACTACTACAAGACAGAATGGTTTAACTCCTTAAAAATTACATACACAGTATGTGTTATAACATCTGTTACCCCAGATCCTTATGAACAGTCGTCACCACGGGTGCCACAGGCGTTACAAAACATTTTTACCACATCAAAATCCAATCTTGCCAACTGTAATTTCACGCACAACACACATCTGGCTCAAAATGTATACTACACAGTGTAAACATTTTAAGCCTAAAACAATGACAATGTTTAACCAACACAAGAATCTAATACAGCGAGTGGAACAATAAAAATCTCTCAGTATTCCCAGAAACGAAATCTTTGATCATGCTGCTTTTACTGCTAAAACTTAAAAATCTTCATGTATTAGTTATTTTTTTTACCCACTAACACACGGTTCCCCCTTTCGATTTTTACGACCAAAACACATTTTCAACAGTCAAATGGCTTATTTTAGGATTAAAAGAAGAAAACAGTAAAGTCTGCCCTGTGAAAATACAAGATTGTATCACCGTCTGCTTCGTTGGATCCTTACAACGTGATTATTCTTCATCACCGCAAATCACCGAATTTTTCGCTCATGTCAGTGGAATGCCCATGTCCACATTTTTTAAATTGTACAATTTGGCCAAGGCCGGTGTTAATGCATTACGGTATGTTCTTTAAGAAAAGTTAACTTTGATAAACTTAATTCCCTACAAGTAACTTAATTGAGTGGGCTTTTACTTCCTCGATTTTCTCCATTTTTTTTTTAGAACCATGTTGGCGCCCTCCCCCTTGAATTTAAGATATTTAGAAGCGAAAGTTTTTCCCAATTTTTTTAAATCCATTAATAAAAGGTAAAAACTGTTCTTGGGCACAAGATCCAACCATAACTTGCTCTAAGTGTATTTACCGGTACCATTCATGCTGATAAAATGCTATCTAGAAATTTACAATATACGCCAATTCCTTTATTTCGAAAGAGGCAATTTGGTCTCGGATGGATCTCAAATAGAAAATACCATTCCACTTCCCTTTACAGAATTTCAATAACTACATTCTTGTACGCAATCCCCTTCCCTGATAGAAATTAATAACTAGAAAGGCTTACACTACGCATAGATCAAAAACTCGCTTCACCTATTTATTAAAAAAATCTAAGCGTAACAACAAATGATTTTTCAGCACTTTTTTCAACTACCTTAAAACTCTTGACATCATATATAAGGCTTGTTTACGCTTGCGGAACGTAAAGTCTAGGTTTACCTTAGACGATAAACTTTGCTCTTTTGTGGAGAGAGTTTCTACTGTTTAACTTAGCTTCACACGCTTAAGTTCTAGTTATAACAAGCTTAGGTAAATCATACTCATGTTTATGATACAATCGTACAACTCGCAATTGAAAGAATGATTACCGTAAACTTGCCGACACATGACTCACGACACTGTCTTAAGGAACATTTCACATCTGTTGTGTTAGCTTTGCTCGTGCAACAAGGTTCAAATAGGGATGTAAGCAATAATAAAATTTGTCTAAAAATTTATATTTCACCAAAATTTGAAAAACGAGTAAGATTAACAATACAAATAATGCAGGGTACAAGCTTAAAAAAAAAGGGTCAAAGAGCACTTTTTCGAATGTAAGATACAAACGAAGGGTGGACACTTTTCCCAACCTGTGCTCGTGAGGCATTAAGTTTACAAAAAAAACTAGCAGCTGATCTGTGCTGAAATCTCGACCCTCCTGTTTTGAATGTTTTTCCCCCACGATTTATCTACCGAAAGGTAACCCAAAACAAGCCCGAACTGGGTGGGGGTGATGCAGTTTCCCTTGGCTTACGTTAAACCTACTCGTAGCAAAAAAAAGGTTAACACTTGGGCCCGATTATACCCTCTAAACACAAAAAAGAACGATCGAAATCAGCTGCAGAGCTACATAAACAACTGATGAAACAAGTTGTCATTATTTATAACGGCTTTGACTCGTCCTCTGACCATCTAACAGCTACCATTTCAGTAGTAAGAGAGAATTTCTGACTTAATTTGCCAACTGACCAAAACTTTGACTTTGTCAAGAAAAATATTTTTAGTCTTGACATGTGAAATTACTTCAATAGGGGGGTAAAAAAAAATGGCGCAGTCCAACATTCACTGTTGGCAGGAAAATCAACATGCCAAGATGTGAAAACGACATTGCAATTCAAAGTTCACACTTCACCACTAATAAAAGAACAATCGTAAACTCTGTCCACTTGAATTTTCGATGGAATAATGCAGCGTCCACCTTCTTCAGAATTCCAGGCAAAAACCGAAGTACTAAACGAGGTTCACATTGCTTCAGGCTGCGTCAGAATCTGAATCAGAATTTGAACTTGCCGCATTTTCCGTTGGACCACTGATCTGCAGAACTTACGGCAAGTTCAAATTCTGATTCAGATTCTGACACAGCCTGAAGGAATGTGAACCTCGTTTAGTACTTCATTTTCTGCCTGGACTTCTGAAGAAGGTGGACGCTGCGTTATTCCACCGAAAATTCACGCGGACAGAGTTCATGATTGTTCTTTTATTAGTGGTGAAGTGTGAACTTTGAATTGCAATGTCGTACTCATGCCACAGTAAACACCGCTTGCCGGTATTTTTCCAAGATGTGAAAAAGTCTTTCAACTGCATAAAATTGTTTACGCAATAATAATTTAACATTTTTATCGTTCATTTTGAATTTAGAAGTGTAACATTGGGCCAAGAATTAAAAAGTTAAAATTTCAAAAAGTAACCATTAAAATGCCAAGGTTGTTCACGGGGAGAAACAAATAATATCTGGTTACTTGAACATCCCTAGATTTCCTTAGCACCACCTTTACTTATAAATAATGCTGTTAGTCCTTGGCACCGAGCATTACAAGCCCGAATTGTGTAATAGGAAGCAACTGATATTCATAGCTGACATTTTCATTTTAACACACCGTACTTGTGGCACAAAAACCAACTCGCCGAGGTATCAACTCGTGCAAACACACGAATTGCCTCAGACACCGTTGTATCATAACCATGGGCTAAAATCTCACAACATAAAAATAAAAAATAAAGTTACAGTTTTAGATACAACTACAGAAGAGGCAGCTTCAAACTCTTTTGTTACAATATTCTACGTATAAATTTGAAATAAAACGCTTTGGAATTCTGTTTACGCCTTTGTCATTTCTCAAAGTGTACATTTATAAATTGTTCAGCTTTTTTTATTTATGTTTTGTATAACTGCACAATTGTGCCTCTTAAAAGAGTAATTTAACGTAGCGAAATTGTATACAATTAATATCTATACGCTTCTGAAGTATGTATTGCTAATGGGGGTTTGTTAGTTTGGCTCCGATAAATTTTTCTAACAGCTATGCCATAACTAACTGCAAATAGTCTACTTCTAAACAAAAATATTTCATTAAAGAAGCCTGTTGCTTTGTTGACAAAACACACCTTGTTTCTTGTTATTTTCAACTTCACACACGCCGTGATAAGGGAAGGTAGGGAGGCAACAGGTAGCATAGCACAGTATTCAAGGACGTGGACTGTGCAAAAAATCGAAATATCATGAACGTACAAGTTCAATCGTAATTTAAGTATAATCGACATTGAATGACACTGTTTAATGTAGACATCTGGATTATTTTTCCGAAGTGCTAGGAACTATAGTGGCGCTTTGCAGACACACCACTTGATGGCAGCACACGTAATTAGGCCAAGTAATTTTTCTCTAGGGCATGGAGTGACCATAAATTCACAAATACAAACACTGGGGCTCTTAGGTCCATCCAGCTGAACTGTGTACTAATACTCTTTCCAACACGTTTATATCGGAGGTTCCTTATTTCCATTTTTAAAATTTACAATACGGGAAATTCTGAAACTTGATAATTTAAAATGAGAGGACTACATTTCGTTTAGGCTAATTAATTTCCAAATTTAAGAAGAGATTATCCTCAATTGGCCTGTGTTTTCTCTCACAATCAACGGCAGGAGAAGAAATATTTGGATGCACAGGGGCAAACTGCACTCCAAAACAGCACTTTGCACTCCTGATGCAGCTCTTGCGAGTGCAAAATTGCACGACGAAGTTGAATTTTTCATAACTTCTGAACCGCAAAGGCTACATGCTTGCGTTTTGTGGCATTTTAAACAGCTTGGATTTCCGGTGACACCATTGCTTCCAAAATAGTGAAATTCCATTTTTTACTGCATTTGGTTAACTATGGGTATAAGTTTTTCAGTTGAATAGTGAAGTTTGCACAAAGTGCAGGAAAACAGTACATATTACTGGGATGCCGAATGTTAGAATTTTCTATGGCTATAAAATGGGAGATCACAGTGTTAGTTCACATTTTGGTTTTGCACTCCGAAGACTTTTTTTGCACCCCAGTAACAGATTTTAGGCAAACCAAAATTTGGAAATTTGAACCCTGCAATGGCACTGGAATGTTGACAATACACTCTACTGATAAAATAATCCACAATATGCCGTGACCATGGATGCTTCAAGCAGTCGTTAGCATGCAAAGCATGTCTTACTTCAATTGGCCATTACAAAATATTGTCAACTTGTACTTGTAAGCAAAGTTTTTTTTATGGAATTTCAATAGGAATTCCTTTCAGGTACCCTAATAGGGTCTTCTGGAGGTAGTAGGGGCCGGGAACACGAAAGACTTAAAATTTTGGTAGTAACTCAGAAATAAGGAGTTGCTTAACCATTCTGATTTTTCAAACACTGAACCATTTCATAATTGTGTCACGGAGATTATTGCTTAATCCACGTCCTTGTTTAAAAAAAAAAAAACCAACACCGAAAAATTATTACAGAACGCTGGAATAGTCAAAGTAGCAACCAGTCAAGTATCAAACATGCTTCAGTTCCAACAGACAAGTCTACCAATAAAAAACTGCGTCATATAAAAAGGACAGCAAACCCTTAGTAGCCGCAACCACAGATGTAAAATTCTGGCTAACCAAATTACACACTAATTGCTTCTGCATCTGTAGGCTAACAAGAAGACGAGAGGAGGATGAAACGTCCAGCAAAGAGGCCAATTTTTTTTTTTATTTTGCATCCAGAGCATCGCTATTTCTTCATCCCCCCATCGCAATAAACATACCACACTGGCAAATTCACAAATTTATGAAACCCATTTCTTTTTTGGCTTACGACGACGTATTTCAGTTTCAATCCAACAAGACCATGAAGGAATGCACCCTGTAACCTTTAGACCATTATGCAAAACGAAAGCTGCGGGTTAATGTTGAGATTCTCTTTTAATCTAAGGTTGTACAGAGTCAGTATCGCGTAGCATTTAGTTATCATTCAGCAACCGGAGAATGCAGATAACTCAAAAAAAAAAGCTGTGGGCCAATTTTGTGCACATTTCCGGTTTCGTTAATTGTTTTCACATTTGGAGTCATAAGGATCGGATAGGAAAGATTCCACCGACCAGGGCTTGCGATAGCCTTACTTAATAGCTTGCACTTCACAATTTATGAGGTGGCACCGAACATAAAATTATACCATGCCACTGCTCTTGAAGTTTACAAAAGTTGATAATGAATTTAAGGGAGCGAGGCAACAAACGTTTACAATCCAGTTACTGCAATTTACTGATACGGTATAGGGACAATGCTGCTTTTAGTTTGCTCTGCATACAACATCAAGTTGTGGTTTCACACGTGCCCCCATTTTTAGTAGATGTTAACCTCCGAAAAATGTATCTCAATGAACATTTAAGCCAACGTGTTAGGCTGTCCAAGTAGAAGTGATCAGCTAATGTGGAGCTACTTTACTCAAATTTAGGTCAATTAATATTATCCCTTTCAGATTGCAGTTAACGGTGATGTTCATGGAAGTTTCGGCATAACCGACATATAGACAATTTCTGGTTTTCTCAAGCTGTCAAAAGTTTGTGCAAGCAGGGTACTTAAAACACTTTCTCATTCAAATACACAGCCTACAGTTACGGATGGCGTGCTGTACGTCATGATCTTCAATATTAAAAGCCATTATTTGACATGAAATGTTAAAATGGTTTTGCAACAAATTGTTTTATGTGAGCCAGTATGGCATAATTCATATACAAAACATGGAGGCATGCAAACGTTACTGCGTATATAATCATATACAATAATTGTAAAATTTCATTGCATAGAAACTACCGAAATATTTCTAGCTGTTTGTAGGGGCAGTAGGCTACGAAGAGCTTTCGGCTTGTAGCGTACTATATATTTTTGCATTTAATACCACACTAAGACAAATAGTATGCTACTTGGCAAATACAAAATTTCTAATATAAAAAGTTAATGCACGGGAAAGGTGCTTTTTATTGGCAAAAATTGGACTTTAATGTACAGTGGGCAAAATAATGCAGAAAATGAAACGTACATCGTACCAAACTTCCACGTAGAACAATAGGAATTGATATTGGTCACAAAACGGGATTTTAAATTCTGTCAATTCAACGAGGTGTTACGTCTAACGTTAAGTACTCGCAATTGTTTAACCAAACCTACTGCTCTCTGAAAATACTTCATCGGACAATAGAAATACAGCCAACTCCTGGGACTATTTGATGTGCATACTATTCCGATTACAGAGCTTAGTTGTTAGGACTTGATTCGTCCCTTCCTCGGTGGTTCATTCAGGTTGCGGTGCATTTACTGCAGGGACAAGATATAAAAGCACTGGCCTCGAGCAAGTCACAGAGCTTTAATCCCAATCTGCTCTGGTCATCAGTAATCTAACCTGAGCCAATTGAACGCATTGAGACTTAAAAGTCTGCAGCGGTTATAGGGAAAGACACTTTAAAAGTCAAATGCTAACTTGCTTGTATTAAATTAAAAATCAACTGTCTATTGGCTTACACAAACTCTTCATATGGCAGTTTAAAGCAATTCACCGGTATGGGCTTGAACATTCATGAAACCTGCCTAAAACTTGAACCTGCTGTGAAACTTGAACCTGCCTAAAATGTTACGGCAGTCCGTAAAGAGACCAAAATGTAGGATTTGTTTAAAACAAATTGGACTGAGGGTAAGAGCAGGGCTGTATTTAGTCAAAAGACGATCTAACAGTTAAGTATGTCAATTCTTCTCTTTAGTATGCAAAGCAGCGGAAGGATTTAAATTATTTATCAAAAGGTGAGACCAAGCATTGTGTCAATCTTTAAAAATTAAAACGCCACATGACAGGGCATTTCTTTAAACACATATTAAGGGGTAAAATACCCTTTCCCTTAAAAACATACGGTTGATGTTGCGAAATCCCATTATGGCATTACTTTATTTTCAAATTTTATTTCATTTAATATTAATTATAAAACTGGCGCAAGTTTTGGTGCCTGCAAACTCAATGCTAAGCCGATCGATATTCTTTTATTTTTGGTTTATCGTGCCACCCTTTAAATAATACTGCTGAAGGCACAAGCCACTAGGCACAGTGCTCCTGGTGAATAAGAATTTATTCAAAACATGGTCTCAAGAGGCTAGATAAGACACTACGGTACAAGACACTTCAGCTTGCATGCCCCACTGCACAACCGCTACGGGCAGCTGGTAACGTACCCCACAGACACCCTAGCAGCTTTGTTTGGGACTCTTCTGAAATAGGCACGTAACTTTACATTATCAGCTCACTAGCAAGCTGCTACTTGTGAGACTACAGCTCATTAGTAAGCAAATAATTTAACTCCCTCCCACCCAGATAAAGTTATCATTAATAACTGCCCTACCAATGCGATTCATTTGGCGAGCTACTAATGAATGTGTCGGAATATTTTAAATCCATGAGACCCTGGGTCATAGCTACTACCATACTCAATGTCCGCATATTTTAAAGCTGTTTACAGAATATGAAGCAAAACATAAAGACAGTATTGCACACTCTCTGTATTAGTGTTAGTTTTACTTTGCATTATATTTGAACTTGCTTTTGTAAGGCTGAAAATGAAGACCTCCGTGTTCATCAGATTTAACGTCACAAGACACTAAATTCTCTGTCCAATGCCCCCACTCACCTAGTGCTAAAAACAAGTCGAACAGACGAGGGTTATTTCTCCTGATACTGTATCCTCATGTTTTAAGCACACACGCTCGCTAAATCTATCACGGTATCCAAAATGTAAAATTGTCTGTTCAGAATGCAAAACTGTGATGAAAATGTTTTCAAGTTTAACTGTACAAAGTATTATGTGATATGTCGGATGACCGCGATTTCGTCAGGTATTCTAAATATGGTAGATTTTGCATTATGTAGATATTAAGTAACAAATCCATATTGTCAGCAAACTGTTTAAAACAATTTACTGCAGTAATGGCAAAAGCCATCATCTTACATGCAATTCGGGCAACAATCTTTATTTTGAGAATGAACAGTGGAAATCGTGTTAATCCGATAACAATTAAAACAACCCATAACATTAGGAAGGGAGCTGCCCCCGATTTAAATAACGATTCCTATTGGTAGACGAGAAAATACGGTACTGATCAATTGTAGGCACCTCTGTACAACAGAAATTATAAAATTAAAAAAAAAAGCACCTCACAGAGCCAAAGCTGGAAAGATATATAAGCATGTTATACGTACAATAAAAAACGTTATTTTTAACAAACCAGCTGCGGCTATGCTGTACAAATACACTACAACCAACGTTTTGAGGCTATCATTATGAAAAACAATAAATGTGTGCAAGATTACAACTAAGACAAACAGTCTAATGTAGACCACAAACACCAATACTAGTAAATGGACCTTTCAAAGAGGAAATAAACACCTCCTATGATTCGGCCAAAATCATTTTGTACACCAAGACAGAAGTCAAGCAGACAAATCTATTAGGCAACCGTTTAGGGATGGGTCAGCTTCTGCGCCAAAGCTACAAAATTAATAAAATATATTACAGCTGCCTCGTTTAACAGCAAGTTGGGATGCGATTAACACAAATGAAAACTAAAACAGAAACAATCTTAACGCAATATGCCACAAATTAATACTTAACCTTAGTATCATTTCTATGGTGGGGGACCCTTTCACTGCTAGAGTACCAGTTTTCAACAATAAATTCCCTAAACTGCTATAATGTGCCCCATTGTCGAAAAGGTCTTTTGAGTTATAATTGGCAACTTCTTACGCAAACATTTTTTTTTTGTCTCAATGATCGATTCGGCGATACTGTCAGTATTGACAGGTTGGTTTTAAGTGTTTGGCCTACAGCATTTATACGGAAAGAAAGACTAGAAGGTACATCATATTTTCTGTTTATGTCCTCCTTAGTTTTCAGGACATTTCGACAAAAATGGCAAAGTAGTGAATATTAGGCGCTTACTATATGAACGATCTGCGTTTCATGAGAAAAGGCCAAGCAAGCCAAAGTTTCACCATCCCACATCTAAACTGTTCCTACACTAGACAAGTGATATGGTGGAAGCATTGTTTTGAAAACATTTGGATGGTGAGAATTGAAAGATCTTTGAAAATTAGCATTAAATTATCATATAAATTTTTGGAATGAAATTCTCAAAGCATCTCGTATGAAGAAAAAAATAAATAGGCCCTAAATAAAAAAAATTGCCATATTCTTTTGCCATACCGTTACGAAGTTAATCACAGATTTGAAATCATGAATTTTTTCTTTGAAAATTACAAAATATGTGATTGTTGACTGTAAAACAACAAGGATCCCAGTGTCAGCTGGTAAACCACGATTTTTACCCATCCTGCTTTCTCCTCGGATTGTCGCAAGGAGGCCTCGTTTGTATGGTTATAATTAGGGCTGTACCACACCAAACATGGTGAACCGGTGGTGTTCGGAGTTTCAAAAGAAAAATACCGACCTGAACATATTTCCACTTCTAGTAGACAGATTTTGATGTTTGAATACACCATTTTTGAAGATTTTTCGCCAGCTTTCTGATCGCCCAAACCACACGCTCCCAGTGCTACCGTTTAGATGTTATGAGGGAAAATGTAAAGACACTGGAGATTTCTTCATACTCAAACTTAAATTTTCACATTAGTTCACTTACAAGTCCATGTGAACATAATAGCATTTGTTGAGAAATTTGTTCTTTGTAAACATTAATCTTTGTTAACCAAGTTGTTTTAAATTCTATTTCACAGGTTAATTGGTTTGGTACATTTCTGTCGGTTTGGAAATGTTTGGTGATCGGCTCGTTAAAGGTTTGGTTCGGTTCGGTTCGGTTAAAAAATGTGTGTTCGGTACAGCCTTAGTTCTAATTATTGAAGAATTGAAAGTAGAAACTTTAGTACTATTTAAGTGTTTACAGTACTTGTGCACCCTAACTTCATGTAGACAATTTTAACATTTCGTGAAATCTTACCGTAACGGGTGTACACTAGGGATGTCTGATACTCGAAAAATGCGAGCCAAATCAAAATATGCAACATTAGTCGAACTCGGCTCGTGGGCTCGTAGTCATGATCGAAAATTCCGTTTTCGGTTAAAATGAGAACTTGGCCAATTTTACCAGACTTGACATGCCAGTACACAATTTATCGTCCTGAAAAGAGCTTTCTGGAGGTTCAAATTAAAAGCTAGCAGCTAAAAGTTTTGATACACTTTTTTGAAAGGTTTACAAATTTTCGACTAACATTTCACTCCGAGTGTTTAACGCGTACAAATTCGTTCATCTTCTTCAGGCCCAATAGAATATTAGAAGCTACTTTGCGTACATTGGACTTAAGACTTGTTTTCAGGTCCTTTTTTTTAGTGCGCCCCTCAACCACTGATCTTAAAGTCATGGATTTCACTGGGAGCTGTTACTCGCTCCATTAGCCAGCGTACTCGCAGAAGTTGGTGATTTCGTGATGTACTAAGCAGTTTTGAAGTACACAATTGCTAGGGATTCAAATGCTCCTAGGTGGTTATTGAACTTGGGAATTTGAAGTGAGAAGTGTGGAGTTTTGATCCCACCCACGTTTAATGAGTGGCGATGCCATTTTTTAAGCCATGGTTTTTAGTAGCTGCGATGTGTTTAAGGAGCCTCACGTTCCCTCTTCTCCATGTCTCTATGAAAACAGCATCAACCTCAAAAATACCAGCAGGAATTTATAAAATTCCATGCAACGAGTGAGATGCTATTTACATAGGACAGACAAGGAAGTAGTGAACCCGAGGTTCCTTGAACACATAACAGCCACTAAAAACTACAACCTCAAAAATGGCATAGCCTCACATCAACCGCAGACACAACACCAGAATGGGTAGGATCAAACCTGCACACTTCTCAATTCAAACTCCAAGTTCGATAACCACCTAAAATCATTAGATCCCTAGCAATCAACCAATTCGAAACCGAAGGTGTAACTCATGAACATTCAGCCTCGTCTTTTGCCAACGGAGCGAATAAGAGCTCCCAGTGAAATCCATGACTGCTAATATCAGTAGTTGAGGCGCTCACTAAAAAAGCGCACAAGAATGACGTAGGCAAAGTAGCTTCTAATATTTCTAGTAGGTTTGAGGTAAACAAACAAAGTTGTGGTCGTTGACATTCAGAGTTAAGGTTTTGTTGATAAGGTACAACAGAAAACAAACTATTGTCCGAACTTTAAAAAAAAAAGTGTATCAATAGTTCGAGAAGCAGGTCGCTCAGAACTGTTTTTGGTTTAGATCCTTAAAACTAGTATGGTTTGCATATGTGGCCAGCCCCACACGGTCAATTACCGCAAGTGGTAATTTGTATATTTATCCTAACAAATTAAGAACTTCTAAGAATGTAAAATATGTACTAAATACTCAAACTTGGAATGATACGAGACTCTTCTGTGGCACAGTCAACGCGACGCAAATTAAAATTATTATACTCATACACCCCTAGTGTTCAGGATTAACTAATATTACAGCAAGTTACATGTACAGAAAAGAATGAAAAAACGAGTTCAAATGCGTGACTTACATCAGCAATACGAGAATCGGAAAAAATATAAAAGCATACGCTTTGACCCATCCCTGCATGGCTGCTCTTACCTAATTGACGTACAAATATGTCCTGGGACTCAATTAGGACACCGTTTATTATATAAAGCAATAACTGCTTGGTCAGCTTTCGTAACTTGCATTTTAAAATAAAACAAAAACAGTTAATTCCCAACTGAACCAAGACGACGTATTGAAGTTAACTTTATTATTAATAAAGCACACTAGTATGTGCAATGTGCAAAATATGTTTTTTTTTTAATATTTGCATCTATGTCGAGCTAAGAGTGAACCGCCTTTACCAATATGGTATTTCTGGATTCAACAATGTATTCTAGGCAGCGCTGGATCTCGCAAGCAGCTGTCCGCAACAATACCTCAACAGTTAAGCAGATACGTACAGTACATATCGTAAAGGTTTCTCCGCAGTCTTGATTACAAGAAACTTCAAAATTACATCAGTGGGCATTTCAAAATAAATGCGTCAAAATAGATTCCAGAAAAACCTTCAGCAATTATTAGTATTACAATAAAATTCTTGTTGAACCAAAAATTTTGTCTGAACTAGACAACGAAAAAATAAACAATGTTGAAAATAAAACAAAACTTACAAATCTTTTTTACAATGTCACAAAAAACTGCTGAGGAATTTCTGAAACTAAGAGAAACAGCACAAAGAAGAAGTAGAAGAAGAAGAATCAAATTAAATCTGATCCCATTTTGTAGTCGTACCCGAGCGTACCATCACGCTCGGTTGCCCGTTTACGTCGCACTGTTAAGGGCAGACATCGGCCCGAAAACAACACACCAAGCAATTTACAAAACTGCTGGCTAAGCAATAGAGCAATTCTAAGAAATATACGTTTCATTAGGATAATCAATGAAAGCATTTAAAATAAAACAAAAAAACATCTTTAAAAATATCACAAAGCATACGAAACAAACCCTCAAAACAACAAAGAAGTGCATCCTTCTTCAGTTCATTTTTTTCGTTTCGGCCTGCTTGTCGTCAGTTGTCTTGTTCTTTTCCATCATTTTGCTCTTCAAATTCACTTGTTTCTCATTTACTGAAACAGAAAATGCTACTTTCAAATAAAACTTATTTTTGTATAGTTCTTGTACTTTTCATGAAAAAATAACCCCCATGCTCTTCAGCAAATTAAGAGAAACAATGTTGCAACCAACTTCTTTGACTGGCGTTTGTTTATTTACGGAGACATTGGGCTTACATCTGTCAATCGTAATGCGCGTTATGCTTTTTGCTACTGACAGTAATATTGAAGCCAAGTCCAGTAAAATTGCGTAAAAACACTGCTCTTCCTCCAATAAATACTCCAGTGTACACAACGTTGGGACGTATTTTTATCACCCAAAGCACAGTATAAGCGTACTTTGTTACACTACTGTCCCAAAGACGGATCAAATTATTGAGCGATCATTACGTAACTGGTGGAGAAATTGATAATGTGACCTAAATTACCAATACCCAAAACCACGAAGTAGACCAACCCCACTTTCAAAGGTAAGCATTTATTATACCTATTCAGTCTACCTAAAGATGGTTTTCTGTAGCCAAATTAAATAAGTGCCACACTTTTTCTCGTAAAGGACAAAGCTAGTTGCTTTAAAACATTTAAAGATGTTTTATTCAAACTCCTTTGCATATATTGGAAGTACAATTACTTCCCATTTGACAAATGTCGATTTGCAGAACTAAGACACAATCGGTGTCAATGTGTCCATGCTTCTAACATGTGAAGTGAACACATGTAAGATGCAGAATTCCTTTAGACACAAACGGTTTTACAAGTGTATTGCGAGCTGTCACAGGAAGTATTGACATATTTAAAATCTTGTAAACACTTCCATGATGGGAGTTGCAGATGGGGTTCATACGACCTAATCGAAACCAAATTCCAAACACTGCAAAGACTGAATGTTTTCGGCCTTATTCATTGCTATCTTGCAAAAAGAAATTGTTACAGGGCATCGACAGCAATACCCTTCACGTCACTTCCTCCTCTTCTAAGTCCGCATCTTCTAGTTCTGTTATACCGCTTTTAGGTGCGTCATATAGGCCATGAACTTTTCAAAATTGGATGCAGTCTTTGCCATCCTGTTAAAAATTCTCCAGGGAAAACTGCAGCGGGTTATTATGTTGACACATACTAGTTATCAAACTTTACTTCAAATGGGGGACGCTTCCCAATCAATTAATATTACCACATGTTTTGAAATGGTTGGGAAGCTGCTCACGTGTCCTGTCCACAATAAGTTTGAAGATCATAAAGGTTAGGCAGCCCTGGAATGTTTTAAGAGGCGTTAGGAAGGAACATTTAGTATGAAATTTGAACCTTGACACACTGTTTGAACCAGAATTTTGATCTGATGCAAGTAGGACAAAGAACTGTTGTCAACGTCACTATTTAAAATCATTTGAAAAGACTTATTTGGTTCCAAGGATGCTATTTTTCACTAACGAAGAATGGACAATACATCAAGTTGTACAAGACCTCTCGCGAATCGTAACATATTGAAAAAAGGGAAAAAATTATTCCCTCAATAGTTTTTGTTTGGGAATAAATAATACATTCAGCAGGTCGTTATTTCACCAGAGCGAAATCGGGTAGGTATAACTCATTCAAATGCACATCAAAGCCTATAAAATGAATGAAAATGAACAAACAGATGCATATATGGCTTGAAGAAGGACGTAAAGCCAAAGGCTCAACAAGAATTAAGTAAATACAGGTGCAAATCTATTTACGTTGCCTTTTTTACTTGTATGTCAGACTGCCTAAGCGGGAATAGAACCCACGACTTTTGAAACCAAAGGTCGAGGTCCTACCACTGAGCCATACTGACACAGATGGTTCCAAAGGTAGTGGGTTCGATTCCCCGCTCAGGCCGTCTGACATACAAGTCCAAAAGGCAACGTAAATAGGTTTGCATCTGTATTTATATGGTTTGAAGATATGTCGGAGTCACTGGAGCCGTTCACACGTCAATGTTAATTGGTAACGAGGTTTCATCGCATTAAACAATAACAATATTTAGGATTGTGATAACTTGTTTACTTTCATGGCTTCCTTCAATTTAAACTTCCGGTTTCACTGTTTAGGTTTGTTGTTAGAATTTCGGGAGTCACCGAATTTTATCAGATTTTATACAATCAAATGAAGACATGTTATAACTTCTTTTGCTACCAGTGATTTGCTGATAATTATGCACCAAGAACCCAAATAAATCAAAATTCTTAGTCTACAAAATGATGGTGGAAACTATTTATAGAATTTCTTTGTAGTGAATTCGGTTGAGATTAATTTGTTAGTTTCTGAACATGCAAAATGATACTGCTTAATAGGACGAAGTGTATTCTTGGCATTCAAGAAACCCAATAATAAACTTCAACGAATTCACTATAATTGCTCCCAGCGTCATTCCTCGGCCGCTTGAGTGTCCCAAGCAAAACACCAGAAGTGAAAGTGTAAGTGTGCGAGGTTAAACCAAGTCCTAAAATACCCATCACTTACCAGTTAAACCATCAAAGTAACAAAAGAATTTTATGCACCCATAAAAGTATTGAACTAGGTTGTCACTATATTATAAAGTCTTGGCATTTACATGGTGGTGCTTGGAAGAAACACTAAGACTGCGTCTGATTAAAGAGATACACAAACTATCTGAGGCAATGCATGGGAGGAACTGTGGGAATCACCAAATTTTATTACATTTTGTACAATCAAATGAACAAGTTATAATTTCCTCAAATTATTTGCTACTAGCGTGCAACTTACTGATAATTATGCACCAAGAACCAAATTAAATCACATTGTGTTTCTGTATAGCTTAGCAGATACCAGACGTCTTGATAACATCGTAAAAGGCAGATCAAATGACTCAACCAATCAACCACTGCTGTCCAGATCTTACAACGAACATGCCCGTTATTATTTTTGTAAGATGCTTGAATAGTTGAGGTATTTCATAGACCCAGTACAAAAAAGTTGGCAAACTTTTATCAATCCCAAAGCGGCACTGAAAGTTATCCCTTTAATGATTTCATTCTCATTGCTATCTGGTTTCATTCGCAAACTCAGAGACCACAGAATTATGGTATTTTCCAAGGGACCACAGCGCGAAGGAAACCGCAGTACGGTAGTTCTAAACGAGATGCTGCACATGGTTAACTGTAAGATTCAACTATCAACTCCATAACTGCCATTTCTTCGGCCATTCTTTCATCAAATTCACACATGAACACAACTTAGCAACAAGGCACTGTGAAAACAATTGAAAATTGTATCCAAAGGTGGAATGGTGCTCACCAATGCCTTTCACTTCGCATTTGCCGTCCCCCTTGCCCGACCAAACTTGCTCGTCTTGTTCCAACTCGTACAACCAACGCTTCTCTGCTTCCTGCATGTCTTGAGCGACTTGCAACTCATACACCTCCTTAGAAAAAGGGGGGAATGAAGTTAAGAATGGGGGTTTGGACATAAACACCAATTTTGTTTATGGGAATTTACTAAAGTGAAGTGCAAATAGAAAAAATATACGGGGGAAGGTATGCTCTGCAAGAAAATTGACTAAAGCAAAGTTTTAAGGCGGTCTTGCCAAGCCTGGCGACATTTGCTATCATTTTTGTCTGGTAATAGGCATGGCTTGAAGGCCTACGACAAATTGAAACAATGTATTGAGCAACATCTGATCTGAGAACACACAAGCCACTATCTAGGAGATCAAGAATATTAAATTATTCTTTCTTTCGACGGAAGAGGTAAGTTGGTAAATAATATAAGAATGGAAAGCTATCACATTTATTTTATATAAAATTTGGATGTTAAAAAGTTCAATTTTGACATAACTAGCTAAGTAACAGTTGTGCCGACAACGAATTTTTACATTTCGAAGAGCACTTTCATGATAATCACATGGCTGGTTTTCGAGCCCAGACCCGCACTGCCGTAACACTCGTAAAGAGTCTCTCCAGCCCCCACCCAAACTCCCCCAGCCTAAACTCGTAAGTAAACCCAGTTGCTCATATACAAAACTTTCTCCCTGGCATCGAATTTTATATTCGACGTTCGAGAATCATGCCAGAAAACTTCACTAATGTGGTAAAACAGATAGTCATGGTATTGCATGTTCTTCCCGGAGCATGTTCAGTAAAAAGATAAATTATCCTCCATCGCAGCCAGGGACGTTAAGATCCCTCAACCACCCAAAGTCAGGAAGGCAAGTTTTCTGCAGCAAAACAAATATTATGTGCGATTGTGCGTATGATGCTAATTTCTGCGACTTTGTTTAGATAGTGGGCTGTTTTTACTAAATTCTTGATGTGTGTATCACAGGAAACAGCTACTTCAAATGACAAACCACTGCATTTTAGCACTGGATGCAGGTTGTTGACCAAAATCTGGGTCGTTTTGTGAAAATCTGCAGTTTTATTTTTCTGCACAATACGGAATTTTAAAGAGAAAATTAGTTTTCGAATATCCTAAAGTACTTGCAATTAAATTATAGCTTAAAATACTCGTTGCCCACATTTAATTTAATGCTCACAACAATGATCTGTACTGCTTTTCATTTGGTATAACCATTTCTGGTTCAAGAAAATCTGGATTAGGGAGGGGGGGGGGTCATCTAAAGGGAAGTATTTTAGGATGGCAAAAAAACAAACTATCTTTAAAATTCAGTTTTTACCATACTCAAAATACTAACCTTTAAATTATAGCTGACTTTGTCCAAAAGGACGTGGTCCAATTGAACTAAACCTGAATTTTAATTTTCTACAATGAAGTACCTTTTTTTAAATCCATTTCTCACAAATATTACATGTTCCTGGAGTTTAACGCTCACGCTAATCTCTTTTCCATCGGGCAGCCAAAAATGAAGAAGACTTGTAATGCCATTTTTGTCACCATAAAACAGCCTTTTCGTACTGCCTTCAATCATGCATCGTCTTCCGTTTTGTAGGACGAGGCCGTTGACCTCAAATAACACATTGCCAATAAGTCAGTAAGAAGCCTCTTAATCTTTCCTTAGACACTCCATAACCACCTTGTCCTTTGTCACCATTGTTGTCAGAAACATGTGAGAGGATCTCCTCGTGTCCGCCCTCATCCCTTTGGATACTTAACCTTATCGGTCCTAGTTTGCTCTAATTCACGCACAGTTTTCTTCCACCCGCAACTCTGTCACATCGCCCGTGGGTAACCTTAACTCTAATTCAACACCAAATTCCACTTTAACTCCAACCTCACATTAACCCCTATAACAACATTAACATCATTACCCACTTAACTACCCGGGTTACCACTTGGTCATACCAACTTCCAACTGCTAACAACCTTTGCAAGCCACCGCCAATCTTAGAAATTATAAGAAAATGTTAGTGAGGCTTTCAGAACATAGATCCGTTGTGATGACCTAACCCCACAAAGCTTGAGTGAGAATTTCTTATTTCAGAACCAACTTAAAGCCCGAGTGAGGTGAGCAGATTTTCTTCCAAAGGGAGTCTACTGCATACAAATATCAAGAATAAGCCTTCTTCCCAATCTCCACGAAGGTTTCCCTCAGGATCCGCATCTAATGTCCCAGTACATTCCCGTTTCAGACCAGGGCAAACAAATGTTTTGTAATCAAAAACCTCCTTTGTTGAAATCACTCCCTCTCCTTGTTGGAAGAGTGGTGTTAACAGTTCGAGACAAATTTCAAGTAAGGGAAACATGCTGCAAAAAAGCGGAGATAGGGAAAAAGGGCCATGCTCCAGGAAATTGTGCGACTTGCGTGCAGACCAACTTCTTGAGGGTCTATCTACCTGTGGCGAGAAACTGAAGACCAATAATTGCAAGGAACTTACAGGGAGAATGACAGCATCTGTCTGTCAAGTGAAATGTCACTGCTTCCTGACAAATAAGTGGATCAGCACAGCAATACAACAAAGCTGTACGAATTCCAACTGGTCGCAACATAAACAATCAAGTTTCTCTGTCCAGTCGGTACAACTGATGATTCCACTGGGCAAGCAGTAACAGCCTTCATTCATGACTCGGGGGAACAGTCGAACTGGAAATATGGGTTATGCAGGCTAGTGTCGAGCGCCAGACGGCATTGAAAAAATGAATAAAACATAAAAAAAAACCAGATGTTTATTTTGAATACTTAAAACAATCAATTTGAAAGTTTTACGTGTGGAAATTTCTGCATTTGTGTTATCAACATTTTAAACTCTCGAACTCTAAAATAAAATTATCAGGGAACTGACGATGTAAAGCATGTCAGTTATCAATGATACTACCAATAAAAGATAACTGTAGTTCCACGTATGTATGCAGCACTTGGACTGCAAGGGGGAGAGGTTAGTGGGCATGTTCAAGGGTTGGAAGAGAAGGAGTTAAAGCTGTTTTGAATCGGACCAGAATGCTAACGTTTAACTGGGGAAGTGTTTTGGGATTAAAATTGAGAGAGTTTTGATATTCCAATCAATAGCCGGTCAAATCAAAGGAAAATGAACTCGGGTACGTATGAATTTTGCAACATATTCAACGTCAATGGCTCCTTGACAAAAAAGATAACGATCACCTACACATACACGGTGCTACTGTTATACAAACACTACGAAATTCGCTAAAACGTATCGATCTTTTCACATTATGAATTGCAGCGGTGCTACTGTTGTGAAAGAGGATCACTGAAGCAAAACAATAATCAGAAATTTGTCTAACGCTGACAATAACCAATATTTTATTGGAGAGGTTCTCTAAGCGAAATTAAAATCCAATTATCCGCTCTAATTAGGCCAATAGGTGGGCAGATAAAGAAATTCACAGATAACTAACGTGTAAATAGCCAATTTGTGCCACTTCTTCAATAGCGTACGCCTACAACAACAAACTACTGACAAGTGTGGATAACTGCTTTTATTATGTTCAGTGCACCTTAATTACAGTTAAATTGAAACTGTCAGTATTTATTTTTTACTACAGTATCTGCAAAATCCTTCCCTTTAGTACAGGCTTAAATCGCTAATTTAACACTCAAAATGCCCAAATTTAACCATCAGTTAAATTAATTTACACCATTTACACAACGTCTGGAATGCACGCTTGACTACGTCAAAGCTTCTTCATGCTGCAGTGTTCATTTGGTTTTTGAAATTCTATTACTTTATTGCCCTTGTTACTGCATGTTGGTGGATTTTGTGTGGCTATTGCAACCTAACTAAAGGCGCCTTCGGCCAAATCAAGGCCCTCCTTCCCGTCACCCACAAAACCATAGCAGCAAGAAGCATCAAAACTAAACCGGCCCAATCACAATTAGGGCAACAAAGTAATAAAATTTCAAAACCAAACGAACACTGCAGAGTTGAAACAGCTCCGATGTAGTTAAGCGTGTGTTCCAGATGTTGTGGAAATAGTAGGGATGTGCGATACTCAAAAAATTCGAGCTGAGCAGAGTATGCAACGTGTACTCGAACTCGACTCGTCGCTTGCATCCATACTCAGAAAACTCGCATCCGGTAAAATGCAATAACTTCGCCAATTTTTAACCGAGTTTGACGTTCAAATACACCAAATTCATCGTCTCGACGAGAGCTCTCCGGTGGTGTAAATTAAAAGCCACTAGCTCAAACCATTCTAAAGTTATAGCCTAAAAACTGGAAAACCAGTTCTACACATTGATTTACACAGTGCGTTAAGCAGCACTTCAGTTATTATTACACTAACAAACAAAAAAGACACTTGCAAAATAAGTGTCTTCACCAAACGCTCGAACTTGGCTCGAAATTCGATTCTTTTGTTGCAAACTCGACTCGGCTCAACTTAAAATTATTCTACTCGCACACCCCTGGTAAATAGTGTAAATAATTTTTTGGCCTGAAGAAGATTCGTGAACTGGATTGAAAATTCGCCGACATTCATCAAAACAGTTGAGTGAGTTGACATTTGTAACCTCTAAACATGAAACAACATAAAATACCTATTTTTAATAATTTAAATTTATTAAGCTTTGCCTGGCTTTCCCACCAGATGGCGCCGTCAATGCTTCCTACATAGCATGCTGCCAGCTTGTAGCCTACAGCAGCTTTGGGTGTAGGCCGAGCCGGATCAGTGCTTTTTTGCAATGTGTTGGTTTGTGTTGTTAAGAGTTGGTTTTTCAAAACCTTTTCTCAAACTATGGAAGGATCAGTGGATTTTTCCCTCGAGGCTGTGGTTTCTGCGCACATTATTAAAACTTGCACCCTGCTTGTAGGAAATGAGGAAATGACTTTTTAAAGAAGCTTTGTGTTATTTGTCTTAAAACATTCTTACGAGGAAATTAGGAAAAGTTCGTAAATGTCGAAAATCTGATCAAAGGGCAGACTAACATAGTTGCTGCGGGTTTTCGAGTTGTTCGAAGATTCTTCACAACATTCTGATGCGCTGTGTCAAAGTTTACTTGATAAACTAATTACCCAAGTATTTGGAAGTGACCCTCGTAGAACTTTGGGTTTATACGACGACGGAGTTAAATCGAACGTGCCCAAAGTTGGCCTACAACAACGAAATGCTAACAAGTGAGGGCTTCTATTATTTTCATCGTTATTATTATTAAATCGCCAGTGCACCTTAATTACAGTAAGTTGAAACTGTATTTACTTTAAAGATGCGTTCAGTTTAATTAAAAGAAATAAAAAGTCTTAAATGTTTTAATGGTTTGTGCATTATTTTGTCTAGTGGTGAGGGAAATTTCTTGTACTGATAATAAACGGTCACGGATAAGTGGAGCGTGGATAACTGGAGTTTTACTGTATTTGTGGATGTATGCCAGGAAGCATTCTGATAACTAACGTGTAAACAGCGGTGCAGATTCCAGGGCATTAATGTCGGAACATTTCATCCGGTTCCAACCGTCGATTCTACCCAATGCAAGGGTGGATCCCAGGGAGGGGACGCAGGTGGTTGCAGCCTCTTCAAAGGCAAACAAATTCGAAAGCATTGCCGAATTTGTTGACAAAAAAGCAATTAATTAAAACAAAAAATGCATAATAATATAAACGATATTTACTATTGAACTACAAACAAGTATTTTCGGGTAGAAGTGAACATCTGCACTACTGTACAGAAATTTGTTCCAGAGAATATTTTTGTACAACATTGCATATTTTTCCTGAAAAATTTGAAGTTTTTCTTTCTTTTTTGTTTTTATTTTTTTTTAATAAAAAAAAAGGGAAATGTTCTGATTAACATTCTTTTCAACGGATGAGATAGTCTCCAGATGTAAGGGGAAATTGTACTAGGAAGTGGATAGGATTAGAAGGACACTGGTGTTAGCTGATTCATGCCGGAATATTGGTATCAGCACACCTCAGTAAAGGTTGCAAGAGCTCAGGTAAACGTAGACGCTAAGGCTGTACCGAACGAGAATTTTTCAGCCGAACCGAACCAAACCGAACAAACCTTAAATAAGTCGAACACCAAACACTTCCAAACCGAACAAAAATGTACCAAACCAATCTATCTTAAACTTAAATGTAAAAGAACTCAGTTCACAAAGATTCATCAAAGCACAAGTTTCTTAACAAATATAGGTATTTTCACATGGACTTAGATGTTGATAAATGCTCATAGATGTTGAAACTCTGTTTAAACATAAAAAAATCTCTACTACTTTTACATTTTTCCTTATAACTTTTGAACCGTTAGAGCTGGGAACTTGTGGTTTGGGTCAATAGAAAGCTGGTGAAAAATCAGTCAAAATGGTGTATTCAAACTTCAAAATCCGTCGATTAGAAGTGAAAATATGTTCGATTTAGTATTTTGCGTTTGAAAGACCAAACACCCTCTGTTCAGCCATGTTCGGTTCGGTTTGGTACAGTTGGTTGATTTTACGTAAATAGTTTTGAACGTATACTGTTGTGCTTGGGGTCTCTGTGGCGAGTGCAGGCGTATCGGGCTCAACATCAGGGTTTCGCCAACCAAAAAAGGAGGATTGGTTGGGGGGAGGGGGGGCGCTCTCACCCAGCCCTCACCTGGACATAAACATTGGTCAAGATGGTATAAAATGGGCAGTGTTTCACCTGGCAACCAAATAGGGGCAAGTGTAATGCAATCGAGCCCGCTATTCAACAGTGTGCAACGGCCACATTAAAGCGGCCCGGGGCCCAAGTGTTATTACGTACACGAGCCAACAGCTTTATATTGCACATAACGGGACACATTACAAGGTTAGCTCCACTTTATGCAGATGAGTACAGCCATGAAAATAATTTTACTGCTTCATGTGTGAAATTGCTGAAACGGGCAGTTTTAAACACATCATAATTGTGGAACTGTAATGGCCAATCAAAATTTTTTATGCAAAATTGCCATCGTGTTTAATATTTCCCTATCGAAGTACGGCCCAGATACAGTGACAACAAAATGGTTTCGGCAGCAAACTTGTAGCTCAATCGTTCACCAAATGTCCATCCAAATAGGCAAATACATGCATAAATATTATGGCTAAATCTAAAACATATTTTAATTAGTCAGCTGATAAAACACTCGATTTAACACACCAATATAAAACTGACTCACACAAAAAATGCTTTTTGAAGACCTCCCTGGATCTGCACCCCAACTTAAAAGCAAAATAAAATGGTACGAAAAAATATGATTACCGTAAATTACGTATTAGATGCCCATGCAAAGCTGATGCTCCCGCCCCCCCTTGCCAAATGCTTTTAAGGTCAAAATCGTGAAATCAGAGTTAACACCCACCCCTTAAAAATCATCGGTTTTCTGCGGAAAAATTAACTAATAGCTTCATACATTTAACAAAATCTACTCTTAATCCTTCACGATTCACGGGCACATGTGTAATCAATCTCAGGCATGAGAGTGGCCTTGAACAAAAAAAGGCGGAAAAGTATTTTTAAGCGAAAAAATAAATACAACGGATTTTTCTGAAAATAAACTGAACATTTAAGGTTCGTATTAAGGTTGCTTTTAGGATTCACCTAAATTTAAATGGAACACCTGCCATAAATTCAAAACTATAGTCAGAAGTACCAAAAAAATAAAAAACCGGAAACTTACTGAAAATGTTGCTCAGCACAAAAAAGCTGAAATCAGCTAATTTGCTGAAATTTCTCACGCCAGAATTATGAAAAAGTCGGTGATATTAGGTCTACGCGGTCGGTCATTGAAATGCGAGATGTGGATTCAGTCTAGCAAAAACGCATACCTTTATTCTCATTTATTCACAAATTTAGTTTTACATCGTCCCCCTTCCAATGTAAACACCTAACATAATTCACAGTTACGACTAACTTCTAACACACACAAACCTTCAAAATAGACAACGGGATTCATGACCGGGAAGCGTTTGTATTGACGCAAATTTTCCGGAAGTTGTTAAGTTGGCATCATTTTCTGGTCTTTCTGGAGAGAGTAATCCAAGCCGGAAGTTCCAGCATGGATCACTCGGTCCAGGAAGAACAGAGAATTATGCCAACTTGACAACTTCCAGAAAATGGCAGCAATGCATGCTCTTCCCAGTCGTGAATCGCATTGTCCGTTTTGAAGGTTTGTGTGCTAGAATTAGTTTAACTTAAGTGTGTCATGTATTGGAAAGGGGACAATCCAATGAAGTAAATGCGTGAATAAATGAGAACATAGACATTGGGTTAATGCTGGATTGAATCCAGATCACGCACGCAAATGATTGCATTATTGCTGACTCTTCCATGATGGAAAACTCCCTCCCTGGAAAGAAGTTAGTTTAGAAAATAGATATACTAGTTTCAATGCCCACCCTCAATTTTTGACAAATTAATTTACAAGCCTATGACATTTAATACGTGATTTACGGTATTCATGCAATACATGCTCAATAAAACTACATTAAAAGTCACCAGGCAATAAAATTAACTTATCCTAAGAGAATAAACAACTGATGCGAATACATACACAAAAATTGTGTACCTCGTCCGATTTCCTTTCCCTTATAACGCCTTTCTTCCCATCATTCTTCCATTCATTGCCAGGAGGAGAACTGTTCCACATTGTTCCGCTCATCAAGTTTTGGTTATTCTAAAGTGAGTGATAAAATGCATACATCAGAGTTTATTTACAAATAAACCCTCACAGGCACCAATTTTGTGTAAATGCCTAATATTAGCTTAATACAATCGAATCATGTGAACATTTTACGTGTGCAATTTTTTTTTGTTCAAATGAAAACAACTCCACGTAGCTCGTAGAAAGTCGAATATTAACACAAATTCCACCAAGCTCGTGGTGCATGTAGTAATACGTACTATTACAGTAAAATTTCTTTAATACGAAAATGTTCTTATTAGCCATAGTTCTTATTAAACGGACGAGAGAAATTGGACTGTAGCTTTAAAATAATGTAGCCTACTGGTATACTGTATTCGCTTTTCATTCATCCTTCACCTTCCTGCTTGCGCCAACGGACAAAACTCTTTATCACTTCCCAAGATGGAGTCGGCTAGCGATCATATTATGTGTGGAAAGAAACAAAATTCAGGTGGGGGGGAGGGAGGGAGTATGGGGAAGAAACCGTCACGAACAGCAAATTCGTAAAAATAAGATGGTAGTATAAATATTTAAAGGAAGCAAGCAGTCTGCATTAAAGACTGGCCTTGTGAGGATACACGATACACTAATCTGAGAAAGAAAATACAACTGCCCCGACTGGGACTCGAACCCAGGACTTCCCATTTACTAGACAGGCGCTCCAACCATAGCGCTAACGGGGTGAGTAATGGCTACAGGCTCCAGCCGAGCTAAGTAGCTGTTCAATCTTTCTCAGTGGTGACCTAGAGGTCACAAACATACGTTAAGGAGGGAAAGCAACATTGCTTTTTGACCTCCACACTAGAAATATTGCGAGTAGTAAATAAAGAAGAAATCAAAAGGTAAAGCGTAAGCGAAGCAAGGAGTCTACATTAAAGACTGGCCTTGTGAAGACACACGATACACTAATCTGAGAAAGAAAGAAAAGACAACGTTTACTAGCCGCGCTCTAACCACTGCACAGTGGTTCGAGTGCCCAGCTAGTAATCGGTAAATCCTGGGTTCGAGTCCCAGTCGGGACAGTTGTCTTTTCTTTCTTTCTCAGATTAGTGTTGTGTATCCTCACAAGGACAGTCTTTAATGCAGACTGCTTGCTTCATTTACCCTTTTACAATGTGATTTCTTCTTTATAAATATTTGTTCGTCTTATCCATACATTCGTACTAACAGAAATCGTTTTAGCCTAATATATTTAGTGCCGACTGAATAGCTGACCAACCAAAATCTTGAAAAAGGTCTTCTTAAGCAGGATTCTAGTTATTTGAGTTCTTATTAAAGAGGTTATGCTGTACAGCAAAACTTCGTAAAAAACACACACAACCACCAGGCAGAAACACACACAAAGTTCCTTTGAATTTTCGGTGAATTCCACCCCGTTCACCTTCTTCAGAAAAAATTTGTCAACACAAAAACGTCCGAAAACTACATGTCAAAGTTCGCGAATTCCGATTTCAATTCCACATTTCAATTCAAACGTGGTGTGATGCATCCCTCCACGTGGCTGTTTTTGAAAATCTGGAATTCGCGAACTTTGACATGTAGTTTTCGGACGTTTTTG